>CBVK0100115090.1:0-19269 GCA_900067695.1 Picea abies
CTCTTCCGATCTCACGTGCCAAAGAGGGTTGGAAAGAAAAACTAACAATTATTTAGACAATCCTAGCCACACAACCTTGTCCTAATGACAAGTGGGGCAAAATAATAACAAATAAAGGAATTAAGCTAAGTCCTAGCCAAACAATTTTGGGGGGTTGGCTGAGCCAATATCTCTCCCAAGGTGTAGGCACCATAATAACTTGCAAAATTAAATTACAATGGATGAAATAAAACAAGAGAAAATTAAATTACAATGGATGAAATAAAACAAGAGAATGCAAGCCTCAAGGGAACTTCTCGGGGGCTTGCTACAATGCTAGAAATGAGTGAGAGAAGGAAGAGACTTGTTACCCACTCAAAAGAGTCTCTTAGGGAGTGTTGTGTGAGTGAATTCAGGCAACATATTCCCTTCTTCCTGGTAAGAATATGCAAAAACCAACAAGCTATTGCTTGCTGGAAATGCTGCACAACACAAAAATGTTAAGAAAAATTTGGTTTTTACGCAAAATTTTTTCACATAAAAATCTCCAAGTAAAAGTGAGTTTAAATGACCTATATAAGATGGTTATCTAACTGAAATATAAATTAAATGTGAACATAAAATTAGACTAAGAAAAACTAGGAGTTTGAATGGGCCTTGAGGGAAGACTCCTTCTTGAGGCTATCCCAACAATCCCTTGAGGCAAACCTGCAAAACTCAAGACAAATCGTGAAGCATGGAAGTAGATAATGTGTATGGATAAACTAACAATTTGAAATACTTCACACCATTTAGCTACCCAACAAATATAAACCAACAAGAATACTCTTTGCTAATCTACCCTAACAAACTACTTGATCTACTTAATACTACACAATAAACTCAAATCCACAAAGTCACCTCATATGTAAGAATGAAACCAGAATACTCTTGGTGATTCCAAATCCTCCAAATCTTTATTAATCCAAATGGGAGAGTGTTGCAACAACAAGTTTCTCCAAGATTTTCAAGAGAAAATGAAATGATGCAAGATGGCAAGAGCAAGAGAAGTGGGGCGAAATTTCAGTAGAATAACACTAGCTCAAAGAATGGTGAAGAAATGAGGGGGTGAGGGGTTGCATTTATAACCAAGGAGGCAAAATTACCTCTCTTGGATGCATGCCAAGTGTTACATCCCAACCCAAGGTGAGAATCTCAAGGAGGGGGGCGCACCATATTAGGGTTTTGGCATGTATTGAGGATGTGGATGGGTGAGGTGGAGCGTGGAACCAAGTGAGGGTGAGGTGGTAGGATAGGAAGGGTGCACCACTAATGGGAGGGGCCCACCCATCAATTAATTTGGGTTTTCAAAGGTTTCCATGTGAGGGGGCGCAAATCCCCCTAGGGGGCATGAGGAAAAGGGCGAGTGAAATATTTAGGGAGTGTGTAATGGTTAGGATGTGGTTTGGGTAGGTTAGGGATGACCTCTCTTGCCCTTTTCCATCTTAACACTACCCCATTAACTCAAATTTACAAAATTTACATTTTTGACTTAGCAATAAAAATTGTTGTTTTGACTAACTCTGACTCCGGGTGGACAAACACCTAGCTAAGTTTGTCCGACTGAGCTGAAACTTGGACCAAGGGTGTAGGGGGTGCCTTTCCATTTTATTTGAGCACAAACACCCCTATCAAAAACCCAAAGGCGTAGTTTTTACAATAATTTCTCAAAAACAATTAATTAATTAAATAATTAAAATCCCAACCTTAGGAAAATTAATTAAATTTAATTAATTAAAAAAAACCTATCTAGACTCGATGAAATTCTGCGAAACTTTATATTATGTCTTGCATGGTCATTTACATCACTCCTAAACACTAGCAACTGACCTAATTATGATCCATGCAAATCTATTACATTATTAACCCACGCAGGGGTGCGGAAATTCCGTTTACAAAACTTGTGCTGGAGGCATAAATTGCTCAGTAGAACCAAACTGTCTTCGACATATTTGCATCTGATGATGCATATCTTGATGGCACATGAAGTTGACCCCCTAGTTGAATAGGCGGTCAACATCTGGCTCCACATGGGGACGTGTGTTCAATCTTCTCACATGGGACAGAGAGCATACGAGAATCCAACATCTACAAAAGGTGCTCACCAATAACCAACATAAGCATACATATACACATATAACCAAATGAATAAATGCTATAAACAACATCTACATAATGAAATATCTAAAGTACAACATTACAACTACAAAATGAATCTATGATATAGAAATAATCCTAAGTACATATCAACATAATGAATGAAAACAATACAAAATTGAAATATAAGGAGAAGGGTTAGAGATATGTTACAGAGGGTGTCCCTTTGGACACCAAGTTTCCCATCATCTGAAAAAGAGCTTGAGCTGCTTCCCATTCCTCGGAATGTTGATGGGCTCACCATCCAAATGGCTGAGATGAAAAGAATTAGGCCTTGCTATTTCTCTGATCAAATATGGACCCAACCACAAGCTGTCAAATTTGCCATGTTTTCCTGGCTTTTCTCTACCTTTATCCCATAACAAAACTGTATCCCCAATCATGAAATCCCTCTGCCTAGCTGACTTGTCAAAATCCTTCTTTACCTTACTTTGATTTTTGCAATTCTGATCATAAGCCTTTCGTCTGATTTCATCTAACTCAATGACCTGATTGACCCTGTTCTGAATTGCATCATGCTTTGTGGAGAAATCCTCAAGTGACCCATAAGTTGGAAGTCTAAGGTGTACTGGCAACCTATCTTCCAATCCATACACTAACCCAAAAGGACTCTTTCCAGTTGCTACTTTCTTTGTGATTCTGTCAGCCCATAATGCATGTTTAATTTTACTATCCCAAGACTTCTTGTTTTCACCGACTATCTTTTTAACTATGGTCATTAAGTTTTTGTTACTGGACTCTGCTTGACCATTTCCATGAGGATAGTAATCTGATGCATGTGATAAGATAATACCATACTTGAAACAAAAAGATGACATCTCAGCTGAACAAAAGGCCTTGGCATTGTCTGTCACTATCTTTGATGGGACCCCAAATCTAGTTATAATTCTGTCTTCTAGGAAATTCATCATAACCTTCTCAGTTTTTGACTTGGTAGGAATGGCTTCAACCCACTTGGTAAAGTAATTAGTTGTTGTGATAACCCATGAATACCCATTACTTGAATTATCATTAAACTTCTCGATGAAGTCCAAATCCCACTGCTGAAAAGGTGCTTCAACCACAACTAGTTGCAAAGGGAGAGCTGCTAACTTCTACTTTCCTGTGAAAAGCTGACATGGTTCACACTTCCGAACAAACTGATGCACATCTAAAAATATTGTGGGCCAATAATATCCTGCTCTAAGGATTTTGTGGGTAGTATTTTTAGCAGCAAAGTGTCCACCACAAAACCCTCCATGGAATTCATCCATTAGTTTCTTTGACTCAATGTCATCCACACATCTAAGGATAACCCAATCAAGATTTTTCCATCCTAATCCATCTATAGTAAGGACATACTTAGAAGATTTTAACCTCAAAGCCCTTTTCTTGTGTCATACTAGATGGCTTGGACAAGTTAGATTCTTAAGATAAAAGATAATGTCTGCATACCACTCTACTTGTTCAAGCTTCAATAAGTTAGGAGGAAACTCTTCATTATTAATTTGGCAAACCATACCTAAAGCCTTCTCATTACTTTATGTCAACATTTTAGCCAAGCCTTGACCCCTAATCAACTTTGTAGGTTTGATTTCCAAATCATACTCTTGGATTTTAGCAATCCATCTACCCCTCAAGCCTAATCCTTCCACTTGTGATAAAACATCCTTAATTGCAAAATTAAGAACATAACTAATCACTTTTGAATACCCAATGAAGACTCTGAAATGTTTGAGTGATTTCACTAAGGCATAAGCCTATTTCTCAAACATGGGATACTTAAGTTCTGAATTTTGCAAGGCCCTACTCATATATGCAATGGACTGATCATGGCCTTGATCATTTTTCTGAAGCAACACACCAACAATAGTGTCTTCAGAAGCAAAAGAGAAAATCTGAAAGTCCTTGTTATAGTCTGGGCTAATAAGGACAAGAGTTTCACATATGGCAGTCTTAATACATTCAAAATCTCACTTACTTTCCTCATTCCATCGAAATTTAACATCCTTCTTAAGCAATTTATATATAGGTTTCATGATCTCAGCATAGTTAGGAATGAACCTATGGACAAAGTTGGTTTGTCCTAAGAAGGATTGGAGAGCTTTCTTTGATGCAGGCAAGGGCACCTTGCTAATAGCTTCCAATCTCTCTGGGTCTAACTTGACCCCTTCTTTCAAAATTATGTGGCCCAATAATTTACCTTCAGTCACCGCAAAGACTGACTTAGCAGGATTTAGATAAATTCCAAACTCTCTACATCTATTCAAAACTTGCCTAAGGTGGTTAATGTGAGTTTTCCCATCCTTATAAAATACTGTCAAATCATCTTGATATATCTCAATCAACTTCCCAATCAACCCCCTAAAGGCATAATCCATAGCTCTTTGAAAAGTAGCTCCATCATTTGATAAACCAAATGGAATTCTAAGATATTCAAAGGTTCCCCATGGAGTCGTAAAAGTTGTCTTATGCCTACTCTCTGCTTTAAGTCTGATATGATTATAACCTGAAAAACCATCAAGCATGGAAATCATTTCTGATCCTGCTACCCTTTGAAGTAAAGTTTCCATTTTGGGAAGGGGGTAGTGGTCCTTTGTGTAAGCAATGTTCAAATTCCCGAAGTCAATGCATATCCGAATCTTTCCATTCTTCTTCCTAGCAACAACCAAATTTGAGCACCATGAAGAATGTCTAGTTTGGACAATGATTCATACCTCTAACATTTTCTGTAGCTCCTGATGGACCAAAGGAGCTAACTTGGGGTTCATTTGCCTCAGTTTCTGTCTAAAGGGCTTGGTCTCTTCCTTAAGAGGAATCACATGCTGAATTACATCCTCCCTATAGACTTTGAGCTCATCATAACTTAAAGCCAAGACATCCCTATATTCTTTTAATAACTTAAAAATTTCATTCCTTTCCTCTGTATGGGTAGTCTTACCTATTTTTATCATCTTAGGCTCTTCATTAGTCCCAATGTTGACTTCTAGGTGATCACATAGTTTCTTCTTTGAGTCTTCTTTCTGCTTGTGACCATCTAGTCTATCAAAGTCCCTTTCTAAGGACACAACTCGACTAGGGGGTGATTTCACCTTATCATCATTTCCAGTATAATTACAACCCTCCTCTCTTATATTGATGCCAAAATTTGAAAACTCATGCATATGAGTAAAAAATTTAATCACATGTTTGTCATCATCAAAAACCTGCCAATGATTCATGTTATCAGTAATCGAGGGTCTAAAAATCAAGTTTCCACCGAAATATTTTCATCAATCAAACTATCTGGAAGCTGAAGTGTGGAAGCAACTACTGCAAGTTCATCTGCCTTTGAATTCTGTTCTCTAGGAATAACAATCAGGTTTAAAGCATCTAGATCATTAATTAAGTCCCAAATTGCATTCCTATAACCTTTCAATCTCTCAGACTTGCAAGCAAATTTATTCTTTAATTGTTGTATGACCAAATCTGAATCCCCTTTGATATTTAGACATTTTACTCCCCTATCTCTGCAAAGTTCTAAACCAAGGAGAAAATCTTCATACTTAGCCACATTATTGGTTGCATCAAACTCCAATCTATAAGCAAACTTCAACACTTTACCATTTGGAGCTTGAAGCACAATTCCAACACCTTTTCCTGCTCTAGAAAAAGAACCATCAAAATTAATGGACCATACTTTGTCTAACTCATTATCTTGGACTTTATCTTCTAGGGGCACAATGGAGTTAGACAAAATGGCATAGTTACCAAGACCTTCATCATCATACTTTAACTCATTCTTGGGGTTCTTAGGGTCTTCAACATGATACTTTCTATACACTTCCCTAGTCAACTTGAAAGTGCTCCCATCTGGAGTGGGGAGGGTGGCATAAGAAAAATCCATTTGTAAGTTACCACCCAAATCTGCAGCTACCTTTCTATTCAATAACATTCCCCAAACATCCGGAACATCAATCACTACAATATCCATTTCAATCATGATATCCAGAAATACTGCTAAGTGTACTTGCAAACCCTTAATCAATCCATTCACTTCATCGTTTGACTATCCAAGGCACAAATGTTATGATAAGGTCGAGATATTCTTAAGTTTAACTGTTCTATTACTTTCTTGGTCATAACATTAGAGCTTGCTCCTGAATCTAGCATGCAATTGTGTAACACTTTGTCATTCACAAGTAGAGAAAGGTAGAAAGGAAAATTCTTCTCATTTTTCCTATCCCAATTCTGTAAAATTACCGGTGCATCCTGGTAGGCCACGATTGGTTGCTTCTCCACAACATTTTTAGGGGTTTTTTTTATGGCTTTCAATAGATTTTCCCTTTGAGAATGGATCTTCATAATTTCTGACACTGGAACTAAAATCTTTGCATTATTCAACCAACCACCTAAGTCAATATTCAAATCTGCATTAACAGGCACATTGGACTTAAGAGGATTTGGTGATACCTTGGGAACACTAGTTTGACCTTTATCATGACCTCTGTTTCCATTCCTTTGATATGTAATGCCTTTATACTTAGCCATTTATGCAATCTGTTGGGGTGTGGGCTTGGGCCCATACTTTTCTGTTGCCTTATCAACAATACCATTCATGAAGTTTCCACTACTTCCATGACCACTAAAATTCATCCAATCATACATGCCTCCATAGTACTTTCTACCACACATATTTGTTTGTTCATTTCCTTGGTTTCCATAATCATTATAACAATCCTCAAGAAAAACTGGACAAGTAGCCTCCTCATGAAATTCACCACAAGGCCTACAATAAGGTATAGATCGATGATCTACCAAATTGGTGGATTCAAAAGGATTAGGTGGCCTCTGATCATTTTGGGGAGGTCTTCTTGGCCACTTATCATTTGGCTTATGTTGTTGTCTATTGTTTTGGGACCTCTCCATAGTAATCAACCTATTTTGCAAGGCATTGATCTGATTGGCATGGTTAACCTCCATTTGCTTAATTAACTGGGTCAATTCCTTAATCCCATCACTTGATGACTCTTGACCCTTTACTTCCTTCTTATTCTCATCATTAACCTTTGAAGAAGAACCTCTTGTGAAACCAGGAATATTGGACTTCCTAGCCTCAAGCATATTCTTTTCAATTTTTATAGCTGTAGCTTGTGCTGCTACTAAAGTTTGAGGATCCTTATCCCTTAAGGCATACCTCATTTCACCTTCAAATGCCTTGATATAATAAATCAAAATTGCAGTATTTGAGGGCTTAATGTCCCTATGAAGGCTCTTCACCAAGTTATTAAACTTAGTGTTAAATTCTACCACAGTTTCATTTTCTTTCTTATGGCTAGTGGTAAGAGCAACATGCTGAAATCTGTGTTCCTTTTGATCACCCCATCTTTTCCTAAACTCATTCAATATTTCCTCAAGGGTTCTAAAATTAGCTGCGGCAAAATCAATAAGCCATTCGACAACATCTCCTTCAAGAGAGTACATAAACAAAGTCATCTTCACATCCTCCTCATCATGACCCTTACAATATCTTTCTACACACATCTGAAAGTTCAGGATGTGGGACTTGGCACTTATAGCATTGTTCCCCTGAAAGGTAGGCAACTTGTCAATGGCCTTTTCAGGAACTACATGAGGGGAACCTTGGATTGCTGCAAAGTTCAAAGGTCTCAAAAAGATACTCATGGTTAAGTTAGGATTATTAGTGGGATTATTAACAGTTTGTTGATTATTGTTTTGGAACAAGTATTGGATATCAGTGAGTGCTTCTTCTCCAAGACTTTCAAGTAGCCTCCTAGGAACAAGGTGTCTCAACCTCCTCCTATAAACATTTTTAGGTTCAGGAAAAGGATGAATCACCCCACTTGAATTTCTCCTAGTAGTATACTTGACATAATTGTTCAATGTAGTCGCCACTTGGAAAGGAACCACACCAAATCAACCAATACAAGCTCAATAAATTTTTAGGGACTAAAGTTTTTATCACTTAGTTCTTAAAAAATTAAGTTAAGTCGTTTTAACCAAGGATAAATGATTTATCCCCGACAATGACACCAAAGATGTTTCCATCCTTATACACACTTGCAAACGTGAGCAAAGTCCAACTCACTTAGTGTGTCCTTGGAGGCATAATGCCTAGGTTCAAAGCCCACACTGTCACTTTGGCTTGAACCTCTTCCTTCTAGGCTTACTCCTAGGGAAGCCAAGGGGGGTAGACCCTAGTTACTAGATGTGATTTAACATTTATATTCTAGGAGTTGGTTTTAATTGATTAGAAGTTTGGGGGGGGAGTGCTAACCTATGATGCAAAGGCAACAAATGCAAAGTGCAAGACTACTTATGTCAGACATACCTTTTCCCTAAGTCAACTAAGACTATTGCCTAAAGGTTGGGCAAGGGGTCAACTAAGTTTAAGGGATTTTAATTACAAAAGATTACAAGTATTACAAAATTACAACTACTCCACAACAAAGATACACGTACTTACAATAATGAATGAAAGCTATTACGACAATTATGAACAAGGATACAAGATACAAAGGGAAAAAATTAATCAAGTGCTTAAATGTGAGAAAAGATGTTCAAGATATAAAGATCATTCACATAAATACAAGCATGCCCCAATAAAACTTACTCTATTGGATTGCTTTTCAATGGCAACCACAAAAGCACTCAAGATTCAACAAGATGATGCCTCCAAATGAGATGCACTATCTCTTATTGAATCACATCATAAAGAACATTTACCAAAGATAATTAAGTACTTGACAAACAATGCTCAACAAAACTTAAAAGATCTAACACTCAGATACTTGAACCACAAGATTGCATGAGAGATAGAAAGATAAATGTGCTTGCAACTAGTATCTAAACAACCATAAGATGTAACCAATGAGTGATTGCTTAAAAGACTAAGTGGTTAAGAGTTGTTTAAAGATTTTAAAGATTTTAATTACCCTCCTAGCTAAGTGTCAAACCTTAATCCTCCTCCCCCTATTGTCAAATTGCTGCTGGATGCTCAAGATAGTAAGGCAATGAGGCCCACCCTAGCTATCACAGTCAACCCAAAGAATGAAGTTTTTATGGAAATGACACTCCTTTGTGCCTTGAAACCGTCCTCGGCCTTCACCTTCCGTTGCCCTCCTCCATTCTCGTTTGAGATGGTGAAGATGGTGTATTTTAGGTGTCCTAGTTGGTCTAATATATTGTTATGACTTAGGACTAAGTCTTAATATGTGTTATGAGTGTTTTAGATGAGTTTTAGATGCCCAAAAACTGTGAATTATGCCCAAAACCGAAACTTAAATGGATGTGCAAATGTATTACAGATTATGAAATTGAAACTTATAAACACATCCAAAGCATGAAATGAAAGCTGGAAGTAAAGATCATTCACTTAACCATCTCATTCACCATCCATGTATGTAAATTTGAAAGAAATATGTGAAGTGAAAGACAAGAAAAACTTGCCAAACACAACAGAAAATGCTTTAAACCACAACCATTTAACCATGTGATTTATTCCATTTTAAGATATCATGCTAAAATGAAAATATCTGCTGAAATCAAAACCAGAGCGTGTAAATGGAAATATGCCTTGAGGGCTTAAACTAAGATGAGTATACGTGTGATGTCTACTCTAGAAGATTTTAACCATGTTGATCCGGATTATTTTCGGCACGAAATGAGAGCGGAGATATAATAAAGAAATGCACAGAGATATTGCAGATATTCAATAATATAACAGAAATGTATCAGAGATGCAACCATAAACTCAGATATACAGTAATACACGATTTCTATTAATGAAAGAAATGTATAGAGATTGTAAAAATACAGAGTGAAAGACTCGCTATAATGGTGGCAGCTTATCTCTGAGAAGAGATGTGACGGCCACTCGCATTCGCAAGAAGATGGTTACAATGAGGCTCTGGAGGCATTTTTACAATAATCGAGAATGCCAAAATTCCTAGACATCCAAAAACCTAACCCTAGGAGATGAAGCGCCAAAAGTCATGTGGGCCCCGTTTGGGTAAGTTGGTGCATCAACTTCTCGGGGTCGTAACTTTTGCATACAATCTCTGTTTTAGGCGTGTGATAGCTTGTTGGAAAGGTATCGTCGAGGAGATTCATTTTGGGGGCTCAATTATGCCTTTGGATATCATTGAGAACCTCGATCTCGAAAAAACTTCATTTAGGCCCTCAAAATGGCCCCGGAAGTTAAAACCTGCTAAAAATAGTAAATTGCCAAAATGGCCAGAAAACTGTTTTGAGCCATTTGGAAAAGGCGGGTGGCCATTGATATCCACTTGGATCACATGTAAACAACAATAATCATCAACAAATTATTACCCTCCTATCCATATGATATGGGGATGTCTCTCCCAAAGTGTAGGTGAGTTATTAAGAAAAACTTGAAATATATTTGCAAACCACTCACAAGGGCACAAGGTGGAGGCAAGCCTACCAATGTTGTACCAAAGAGGGTTGGAAAGAAAAACTAACAATTATTTAGATAATCCTAGCCGCACAACCTTGTCCTAATGACAAGTGGGGCAAAAGAATAACAAATAAATGAATTAAGCTAAGTCCTAGCCAAACGATTTTGGGGGGTTGGCTGAGCCAATATCTCTCCCAAGGTGTAGACAACAAAATAACTTGAAAAATTAAATTACAATGGATGAAATAAAACAAGAGAATGCAAGCCTCAAGGGAACTTCCCGGGGGCTTGCTACAATGCTAGAAATGAGTGAGAGCAGGAAGAGACTTGTTACCCACTCAAAAGAGTTTCTTAGGGAGTGTTGTGTTAGTGAATTCGGGCAGCATATCCCCTTGTTCTTGTTAAGAATATGCAAAAACCAACAAGCTATTGCTTGCTGGAAATGTTGCACAACAAAAAAATGTTAAGAAAAATTTCTGGTTTTTACGCATAATTTTTTCAC
The DNA here is from genome assembly GCA_900067695.1 of Picea abies. Lineage (NCBI taxonomy): Eukaryota > Viridiplantae > Streptophyta > Pinopsida > Pinales > Pinaceae > Picea > Picea abies. The sequence continues at coordinate 11,076 of CBVK0100115090.1, forward strand.
ATAAAAATCTCCAAGTAAAAGTGAGTTTAAATGACCTATCTAAGATGGTTATCTAACTGAAATATAAATGAAATGTGAAAAAAAAATTAGACTAAGCACAACTAGGAGTTTGAATGGGCCTTGAGGGAAGACTCCTTCTTGAGGCTATCCCAAGAATCCCTTGAGGCAAACCTGCAAAACTCAAGACAGATCATGAAGCATGGAAGTAGATAATGTGTATGGATAAACTAACAATATGAAATACTTCACACCATTTAGCTACCAAAAAAATATAAACCAACAAGAATACTCTTTGCTAATCTACCCTAGCAAACTACTTCACCAAAGATCTACTTAATACTACACAATAAACTCAAATCCACAAAGTCACCTCATATGTAAGAATGAAACCGTAATACTCTTGGTGATTCCAAATCCTCCAAATCTTTATTAATCCAAATGGGAGAGTGTTGCAGCAACAAGTTGCTCCAAGACTCTCAAGAGAAAATGAAATGATGCAAGATGGCAAGAGCAAGAGAAGTGGGGCGAAATTTCAGTAGAGTAACACTAGCTCAAATAATGGTGAATAAATGAGGGGGTGAGGGGATGTATTTATACCCAAGGAATCAAAACGACCCCTCTTGGATGCATGCCAAGTGTTACATCCCAGCCCAAGGTGAGAATCTCAAGGAGGGGGGTGCACCATATTAGGGTTTTGGCATGGATTGAGGATGTGGATGGGTGAGGTGGAGCGTGGGACAAAGTGAGGGTGAGGTGGTAGGCTAGGAAGGGCACACCACTAATGGGAGGGGCCCACTCATCAATTAATTTGGGTTTTCAAAGGTTTCCATGTGAGGGGGGCACAAATCCCCCTAGGGGGCGTGAGGAAAACGGTGAGTGAAACGTTTAGGGAGTGTGTAATGGTTAGGATATGGTTTGGGTAGGTTAGGGATGACCTCTCTTTCCATTTTCCATCTTAACATTACCCCATTAACTCAAATTTACAAAATTTACATCTTTGACTTAGCAATAAAAATTGCTCTTTTGACTGACTCTGACTCCGGGTGGACAAACACCTAGCTAAGTTTGTCCGAATGAGATGAAAATTGGCCCAAGGGTGTAGGGGGTGCCTTTCCATTTTATTTGAGCACAAATACCCCTATCAAAAACGCGAAGGCCTAGTTTTTACAATAATTGCTCAAAAACAATTAATTAATTAGATAATTAAAATCCCAACCTTAGGAAAATTAATTAAATTTAATTAATTTAAAAAAAAACCTATCTAGACTTGAAGAAATTCCGTGAAACTTTCTATGATGTCTTGCATGTTCATTTACATCACTCCTAAACACTAGCTACCATAAGACCACTTTGTTAGATCGCCCTTCACCACTTTGGAGGAATTTTTGCAAATGTGAGGGAAAAACTCAAGGGAAATTAATAAGGCTGAAAATCCCAATTAATAAACTGATGATAAAAAACCCTCGGTGAAAGGAACTCTCCTAATGAAGGAAATCCCAGGCAACCGACCTAATTATAATCCATGTAGATCTATTAAATTATTATCCCATGCATGGGTGCGAAAATTCTGTTTACAAAACTTGTGCTGGAGGCATAAATTTCCCTGTAGAATCAAATTGTCTTCGACATATTTGCATCTGATGATGCATATCTTCATGGCACATGGAGTTGACCCCCTATTTGAACGGGCGGTCAACATGCCACATTAGAGAGATTGTGGACCAAATATCCATTACCTATGATTGCATGCAAGCCTGGCGCATTGGTTCATGTGGCCTAAAGGGTAAGGAACTATGATGTGGAACCCAAGAGAAATTATGACAGGTTTAAAATGTGTGATTCGAGGTTGAGATAGAGTCTATAAAAAGGTATGAATTGTATTTCAACTCCATGGTCATGGATTACAAGGAATTGGCATGTAGGAACTGTTGTTTCTCCTTGAAGGAGGTCGATTCAAATTTATGGTTACAATCTATAAAATGAAGGCCTGAAAAATAAATTTGGTTTTCAAATTAAAGTTAAGTGAAGAGATGGAACTTTTGAAAGGAAACCATTGATGCAAATTCTATCTTAAATATAATGACTAAAGTGTTGTTGCAATTGAATATATTCTTGATATAATCGAGCGAAAATAAAATATGTCTACACTGTATGCATGTAGAGAGGAGATCATGCAAGGAACAATGAAAGGATTTTGACATCATGAAAAAGAACTGGAGAGATCGGGAGATGAAAGAATTGTGCCTCAGAAAGTATTGATCCAAGCACATATTAGATACTAATGATTGGTAAGTATTCTGAATTCTGAGTTTTAATTCTAAACTGAGCAAGTTTGTTTTTCCTTGCATCACCTTTTCCCTTCAACGACCAGTCCTTCTTTGAACACTCCACTCCCTCCTTGGTTCTTCATTTCTATTATTAACCATTGATCTAGTCATCTTTAACCATTATAAGGAAGACCGTGTTAAGAGAGTTGTCCACCATACAACTATAAATAAATCTATTAAGTTCACTCATCCATATCAGTCCATCTAAGTAAGGTTATGTTGTTGGAATACCACTAGAATATGGAGAACCCTCTTCTCTTGATTCCAAATTTTGGTTTCTTAAATTCTTTGTTAATGAGGGTTGGAGTTAAAGCAGACCAAGGACGCAAAGGAACCATCCCAAGGAGGGGATTTGGAGCCCATATACCTTCATCAATATTCTCAGGTGTTGTTTACTTTACCATTCCATTGGATTAATGATATGTTCATATTCTTTATTTCCTTATTCATGTTAACTAATGTTTCATTTATGTAGTTGGATTTCATATCTTGCATAGATTAGGGTTTAATTTATGTGAACATCACTAGGGTTTATAATTCTAGGTGCATCTACAATCTATTTATTGCTTGATCTACAACCATCAAGTTAGAGGCTTTTTGTTCACCCTTGTGAGAAAAACCCACCAATAGATGGCTCACAACGGAGTGGTCACGGCACGAGCTTGGAAGATCATGCAAGACCTTAATCTTGTAGTGATATGGGTGAACCTTCACTACGATACGATGCCATTGGTGTGTCATGTTGTTGGTTCCCTTGATAAGACATGGAATTGCAAAAATATTTTTGCACTCCTCACATTGAATTTAATTTATCAATTAGAGAAAACACCTTTTTTATGAGGTACTATTCACTATATGTGCAACTATATTAGTAAAATCTGACTTATAAAATTTATGATTGATGTGTAATCTAAGGCTAGCTTGAATGTTTTTTTTTTCCTTATCCTTTAAGCAATTCTGCTCATGACCTTCACTCCCTTTGCTTAGGAGAAGCAATAGAGATCATAGGGTCACTTCGCTAACTGCTATAGGGATTATTTAATATAGGTCTTGGTAATTGATAAGGTCATGTGTCATAGGATTAATAACCTCTTCATCATCATGTACCATCAGTTAGTTATAAGACCCTATTCAAAGATACTTATACATCTACCCTTTCTAGAAACTAGAAATGGCGTGATGCTGAAACTAAAGAATGCATAATTTAATCCAATAGAAAAAACTATGCTCAATCTTATCCTCTTATATCCTAATTTTTCACTCTCAAAGGCCGGTGATCTACACTTTTATACCCCAATTCAATAACATCAAGAGTAGGGGATAATGGAAGTGGTTATCATTGTTCTTTTAGAGGAGGAGTATGGAATACATAAGATCACTCAATATTCTATGAATATCAACCAATAATTATTTTGGATTCAATGAGATTAATCAAGATGTTTAACACCATAAATTAAATGGTTGAAAATGCAATAGACATGAAGTAAAATTGTAGAAGTGAAATGGATGGAAATGAAATGACATAAAACAACTGAAATTGTTGTAATAACTTGCATGAAATTGCTATAGGAAATTGTAAGTTAATTAAGAAATGAGATTACGACAACAAAGATGGTTCCTTGAATAGCTTTGAGCGGGCCCTACTCAAGGTATCTATAGGAACCCTTTGTAAAACCACTAAGTGCTCAAGATTTGAAAATACAGTTTCCTCATTCATAAATTAACTTCATGACAACATACTATTCCTTAACAATTCAAATGCACTATCACTTATGAAAGTACTATTCCAAAAGAAAAGACTTGACTCTATCCTAATTTCATTCTATCTCTACTTATACTAAAAATCACAACTTATCCCCTGATTGAAGGGCACTTGTCTCTAGGATCCCTAGAATAAGGGATTCTTGGTTCAAGGGATAACTTTCCCTCAATCAACAAATCGCATTAGGATCTTGTTGATTGAGTGATTTGAGTACTCTGAATGCTTGGCTTATTTGGAGGTTAGAGAGGGGGCATGATCTCCCTTTTATCTCATGTGGAATTTGATAGAGATCACCCTTAGGATTCAACTTATTTGTACAAATTATTAGCACAACCTCAAGAATGTATGAATCCATCAAAATCATAATTTAAACCAAAGTATATCACATAACTCAAAAACTCAATCATTCATAACAATTGTTGGGCTCGTATTTTGATTGTTTTATTGCGATGGTTGAATCCTTTTTGCACCGATATTATATATGCTATTAACCATTTTGAAGGAGTTTTCAAAGGATTTTATATCGATTCATCATGGATATATATCAGGTATGTGTAATCAATTTTTTACGATGATTTTGAGCTAAAGTCAATTCGGTTTGATGATTATAAGGATTTAATGCATGATCTGTATGTAACAGGGTGAATTCGTAGTCCGAGCCTTCATCCAGTACCTCGTCCGACACTTCATCTAGCACCCCATCCGGGACGCGATCCGACATTCCATATGGCATGCGATCTAGCACTTGGAGTGCATAAAAGTTGGCGGTTGGTACATTGGTGGCCTGTGATGGGCGAATCAAGGACTTGGGTTTTGTGCCCCCTCGTGGCCTCCAGCTACAGAGCTCATGACATCTCAGATTGGGAGGTTATGCTGATTGTTGAGTGGCTCACAAATTTTCTAGAAGCCAAAGATGTTAGAGCACATTTAATGGATTTTCCATTTTTAGAGGAGGTCGACCCTTCCAGTGGTTGACCTATCAAACTGTAATTCACCTATAAATACCACCAGCAGTGGCAAGACCACAAGCATAATTTTTAAGGAGAATTTTTATTGTATAACTCATACATTTTCTTTGCAACCTTGTATTCTAGACTGCTTTTTAATTAATGACAAAATTGTGTTAAGTTAAGCTTGCGTTTTACCGTTGAAGAGTAGCCATGATATGTTGGGGGGCCCACCAGTGGTTTGGGTGACTGTATAGATATATCATGTGTTTATTTCATTTTCTTAGTTATATTTACATTGTCTTTTTGCTGTATGTATCTTCTAGTTTTCATTACTGTGCATGCTAATTGTAATTTGCTTGTCTAATTCATCTTTCTTTAAATTGCAGATTGCTTATAAGAGCTGGTTATTTGTCATGCTATGTTTCTTATTTCTTAACAATTGCCCTGCAGGATACTAACTTAGATGTTGTATTGAAGTTTTAAATTGGTTTCTGCAAATTAAAACAGAGTATTATTTGAACAGAGGATTAATGCAGACATAGTTTTAATTTAGGATCGTTTGCAAGCTTCGATGGATTAATAGTTGTAAGTTTTATTAGTTGTAATCAAGCTAGATTTAATTATCAGTTCAATTGTGTTTTCATAGATTTATTTGGTTCATTAATCTTGTTTCAAGTATGCTAGGATAGAAATATATTTTGGGGTTATGTTTCTAAAATCATTCTAGTTTGAAATCTGAGTTTTAATGATAGGATTAGTCTAATTTGATTTATAAATTCTCAGTTGTTGAATTGCAATTTTAATTAGGAGATTGGATTTGAATTAATATTTTTAATCATAAGTTCATAAGTTTGTAAATTTTCTTAAGTTAGCATAAGAATGTGCTTGAATTAGTATAAGAGTTCTTTTTAATCATTGATGATTGATGCATGAAATCTAGATATCACATCGATTTCCAGGATACTTAGTGTTGCTTCTATAATGGAAAAGTTTTTGTTAGATTGCTTGATTCACACTTTCCATTTCTCTGTAGAAGTTAGCATTGAATTAATTCCTCTTGAACTGTCACTAATAGTCATATGCCATCGTGATGTTATTCGACACCGAAGACATAATCATCATCTTTGAATGTTTTTTTCCCTATTATTGCAAATTAAGAATAGTTTTGATTAATTAGAATCTAAATACGATCATGATGTTTTTTGATTAAGTAGGTTAAGATTTCTCCTTTGCAAAATAGAAATGATTATGAGTTTTTTTAAGAACAAGGTTTACTTGTTGAAATAGTCTTGATAGGTTAAGTTGCTTGTTTGCTTATTTTCTTAAAGATACAAGATCAAAAGTAATTTACTTGCTATTTCTCATTAGGTTTAATAGATTAACTTGTTTAAAGTAGGTTATGATTTGGTTCTTTAGAAATAATCCATCGATCCATTGTTTGAAGCTGTTTAGGGTAAATAGTTCAATATCATTAATAGGATTTGTTAATTGATAAAAATAAAAGAGTAATTTCTTAAGTAGATTGATCCTTAGATAGACCATCCCCTTAGTTAGACAATACTTCCATTAGCTCTTCTGCCTTGGCTCATACAGTGCCACAACCCTAAGTTTACTTACCTCGGGTTGACAATTTAATTGAGGGATTTAGTGCATATAAAATACCCATCATTTTTGGTTCCGTTGCTGGGGAGTCGTCTTAAGGTAGGAAATAGTTAGGGAGTAGATAATTTCTGAACCTTAGCATTAGTTTGGTGGCGGGAGAAATTTAATAGGAGAGGTAAGAACCTGCACATCTGTTATAGTAGGTTCCCCCAAACCCAATGGTAGTTTTTCTTTTTATTTGCTTTCATGAACAAACCTAGGGACCCAAAGGGAAGATACATTAAAACCAAACCAAACCTTTCTACCAAGGTTCCTTGTAACCTTTTTGGAGGAAGGAACACTCCACCCATAAACTCCACAGACTGATATCGAAAAGTAGGGTTTAGCTCAACCTAAAGAGCTAAAGCAGTCTTTGAGGAGACTAAAACAGGGAGCACTATAGAGCATAAAATTGAAGCATCAATAATAGTGGGACAGGAGGCAATACCACTTGATCCTTTCGTAGAACCAACCAACACAACCTTTGTTTTTTCACCACCATCAGGAGACCCTAACTTTGTAGACATCATTGACCCTGGACAGGTGAATAATCTATTTGTTAGTTCAGCCAATATAATTGTTTCCCAAGTTGAAACAAAGACTTTGACACCAATGGTTTCAACCGGCTCGAGTAAAGTCCCGAACATCCAAGAAGTAGGAAGACCTTCCCATCAAAAGGATACCTTTCCTAGAAAAGAACCTTGGGATGTTTTGTTATCTTCAAGGATCAAACCATTTAGGTACTCTATTTTTGGAAACCAAACCAATATGGATGATTAGGAGGATCACAACCATGTAAGACACGAGGAGGGAGAAAAAGTTGGAAACCAAACCGAAACCACCTTTGGGTTTCCAATTTTGGATAACACACTGAATGTCAATATGAATAACATTCCACTCTTGATGCTGCCAACCTTTTACGGTAAAAGCATTGAAGACCCAGATACCTTCCTATTTGAGTTCGACATCTTGTGTAGGAGCTACAATTACTTACAAGATGCCCTAAAACTAAAACTCTTTCCTGCCACCGTCAAGGATTCCAAACTAAGATGGTTCATGGGGTTGGGAGAGTCTAGTATTAGGTCTTGGGAAGGCATGAAATATATATTTCTTAATAAATACCAAGACTATTGCAAGTCCAAGGATTCTCGTAATGATATTTTCAAAATCCAACAGTTAGAGGACGAGAATCTTGAGGATTATATGGAATAGTTTGCTTATATCTCACAAAAATCGAAGTACCATGACCTTCCAGATGATGCAGTCAGGGCTCTTTTCCTTAAAGGAATTTCGGAAGAATACTTAGAGATACTTAATCTGATGATCCGGATTTATGTAGGAACACAATGAAATACAGAAATACACATAAACACAGAGATGCAGTGGAAATAAGACTTCATTTCATTGATAACAAATGACTGAAAAATGCTTACAGACAGAATGTAAATAAACTAGCTAAGGCGTTGGTAGCTTATCTCTGAGAAGAGATGTGGCTGCTACTCGCATCCATGAGA
>CBVK0100115130.1:0-10791 GCA_900067695.1 Picea abies
GTGCAATAATGCCTTGATGCCCCTTTTTCAATAATTTTGTCATGTCGTTATAGCTTATCACCTTACTGGGTTTCCCTATGATACCTCTTAACTCAATTTCTTTTCCTTCCAATGAAAATTTCATGAAAAGTTCTTGAAAATTAAAATCCACCATTCCTAATGATTGTAACCATTGGATTCCTAGTACAACATCTACACCACCCATGGGTATAGAAATAATTGGACTATTCATTACATAGTCCCCCATAGTAAGATTGATCTTATTGCATTTTCCTAAGCAATTGATAGTTCCTCCATCTGCAATCATTACTTGAAACTCTGGCACCAGATATACAAAGAAATTGAGATCTTTGGCTAATTTATAGTGAATGAAATTATGAGTACTTCCAAAATCAATTAGGACTATTACCTTTTTCTTTTTGATGTATCCTTCGATCTTCATGGTTTGAGGAGTGCTAATTCCAACCAATGCATTACACAATATCATGGGAGTCAACTCTTCAAACGAAATTTCTTCTACGTTTTCATCTTGAGATGGTTCTTGTTCTTGTTCTTCCTTCTCTTCACAATCTATGTAGAATAATTTATTCTCACCACACTTATGTCCCTTACTGTACTTGCTATCACAATTAAAGCATAAACCTTTTTCTTTTCTTTCCTCCAATTGTTGAGGTGTCAACCTTATAGGTTGACGTGTTTTAGAAGGAGCATTGTTCTCTGATGCAGGAGCATCGCCAACATCAAGCGAGCCAACACGGAGACACCGGACAACTGGACAAGCCCATCTCAACTTTTGAATTTCTATCAAAGATTAATGCACCAACCTTAAAAAATGTGTGATAATTAATTGAAGGTTCACTGGTAATGTTGTAAACAGATCTTGAGCATCCTGCTCACGTTTGTGTTAGATAGAGGCAATTATGATAATAAATGTAAGTAGGTAGAATTGAATGAGTAGATTAGACATCTTGAGAGTGCAAGAGGGAAACGAGATATAGACACCCTCACTTGTATCATTGTAACATTAGAGATAGATACAGAGCGAGAGCATAGAGAAGAAGTAGATACCTATGTAGTAGACTCCTTGTACAGAAGTTCTGTATTAATACAAGAAAGCTATGATTCAGACTCATGGTGTTCATGTATTCTCTGTGTATGCATTTTAGAATGTTATGCTCATGAATGTTTTACTCTTTCTGTCATGCAATTGCTTTTATTATATGTGTGAATGATTTCTTGTTGAATGTTTGAAATCTGAGAGAGAAAGAGTAAGGAGAATGAGTTTCAATTGTTTCTCTATCTGAGCAAGATTTCTACAAAGAGTGCAGTTGAATTGTCCGCAAGGAGTGCGTCGACAAGGAGTTCAGAGGGTTGTCTCTAAAAGCTCAGGAGAGATAGCTTTTGTTCTCATTTCCTCAGAGTTCATTTGGGCACAGGAGCCATTCAAGGAGTGCGCAGGCCGAGGAAATTCTTAGAGTTGTGTATCTAAGTGAAGTATCGAAAGGTTGTTGCTGCAGGTGTGCGCAGAGTCGAAGTATTCAATGCTTGGAAGTGTTTGAAGGTTGCCGCAAGGAGTGCGAGTGAGAGAGTTTTTTTCTGAAGGACTTGAAACCTGTGGAAAGACTCAGAAGGATTTTTGAACCTTAGAAGCAACCGAAGGAAGGCGAGAGACAGAGTAATTTGAAAGTTTGAATGAAGGCATAGTGACATTAGACTGTAGGAGGATAGAGATTCTTAGAGGAAGAATGGATGGTCGGAATTCTCTAAGGAGAAATTGCGAAGTTCCATGAGCCATTAGATCTCACAGATGACCAGGGGAGATACGACAAGTATTCCCGAAGGTTCTAAGATCAGGAGGAGTAGGACCATAGATCCAAGCCTCAAGAGTCGTTGGATTCGCAAGTGAATCCCCATTTCGGAGTTTGTGTATGGAATTCCCGTAAACTTTGCAACGGGAATGGCGATATCACAAAACACGAAGTCCCAAAGGCTAAAAGGACGGTGTGGGGCCAGAGGAGTTGGCAAGGCAGACAGGTGGCACACTATCGACATGGAGTCAAACTCCGTTGACCATTTTGGGATTTCATGGAGCGAAGTTTCGAAACCTCTGCATTAGGATTCACGATATTGCGAAGTCCGAAGTCCCGATGGAGTGAAGGAGCATTGAAAAGTCAAATTTTTGCGAGCGCATTGGGATTTTGGTAAATCGGGATTCGAAAGTCGAGGAGGTGATTTTTTCGACATCGCAATCGCCTAAATCGCGATAAGGAGAAATCCGAGAGAGAGAGAAACAGGGTCAGCGTTGAATTTTTCCAGGATTGTGGAGACAAAGGGACAAAGCACTTAACCATTGGATTCGCGAGGGTGCGATGTCCGATCTCCCAAGTACAAGGGGGGATTTCATGAAGTTGAGTGTGGGTGCAGATTTCTCGAAAGGAAAATAGAGGAGTCATTGCTGAGAGCTCTTCGGGCCTAAAGAAGGGAGAAGATCTTGTTGGCGTGGACCTTCTGACCCACTGGTTGAAGGGTGGTTGCGTCATCAGTTGTGGTATCAGAGCACATAAAGGATTATTTTATTTCTGTGGAAAGGAAAAGGAAAATTCAACATGCCTCCAAGAAGGAGGGACAGACAATCACCTAATCTGGAAGAGGAAAGGGAAATGTCCAAAGGAAGGGGTAGGCAGGTGCAGAATCCAGAAGTAGAAAGAGATCTGCATAACATACGTGCTTGACTTGTGGACATGGAGATAAGACAAAGGCGCACAGATGATGTAGGAGATATCTGTGAGTCCGAAAATGAAGATGATACTGGACATGAAGAAGAAGAAGTTGTAGCCGAAGATGTAGGAAACGAACGTTTGATTAGAGCTATTGCAAGAATGGGCGCAGGAGAAAAAATGGACATTCCAATTTATGAGGGAAAATTGGATGCAGAAGAACTTCTAGACTGGATTAGAGCCCTAGACACATACTTTGACTATGAATATGTTGAATAGGACAAGAAGGTCAAACACGTTGTCACAAGATTGAAAGGACATGCAACATTATGGTGGGATGAACTACAAGCTGATAGATGCTGCAGAGGCAAGCAAAAAATCAAGAGTTGGGATAGGATGATTGCTAAGATGAAGGAAAAATTCCTCCCCAGGGATTACCAGATTAGTCTTTTCAGGAGAATGAAGAACCTGAGACAAAATATGATGACAGTAAAAGAATACACTGAAGAATTCTATAGGCTAAACATCAGGGCAGGTCATCAGGAAAGCGATGATGAAAAGGTTGCCAGGTACATGAATGGCCTGAGATATGACATTCAGGATGAGATAAGCATGGTAACCATCCGAATGGTGGAAGATGCTTATCATATGGCTCTAAAAGCTGAAGAGAAGCTGAGCTAAAAGAAGGGTCAAAGAGGTCGAGGCAGAAGTCAGCCCGAAGAAAAATCAGTTGCCCAAGGTAAATATCAGAAGCCCAAGGAGGACTGGAAGAAAACTCAGACTCAAACTGAGAGAGTTGGAAGCTCACATCAAGGGCAATATGTTGAACAGAGAGAACAACATACTAAGAAAAGAGGAGATTATGCTGATAATAATACTTTTCCGCGTACTAGAGGTAGAGGAAGACGAAGAGGTGGAGTGATAAAATGCTTCACGTGCGGAAAGAATGGACACAAATCTTATGAATGTCTAGATAAAAATAAAGACGGTGGAGAGACTCACATCTCCAAATCACAAAGGCGAGATGTTGAGGTAGAGGATGTTGAAGGCGGAAGATCACTAATGATGTGAAAAGTTCTTTTGACACCAGAGAAGGAAGTGGAGAGTTCAGCCCAAAGGAACAAACTTTTTCAGACTGCTTTCAAAACGAAGGATAGGGTATGCAAGGTCATTGTGGACAATGGTAGCACATATAATCTCATTTCAACAGAGATGGTAGAAAATCTAGAGCTGGAGACGATTGAACATCCAAGTCCATATAGAGTTTCATGGCTACAAAAGGGACATCAGGTAAATGCCACTAAATAATGTTTTGTTGAATTTAAGATAGGAGGATATAATGATAAGATACTCTGTGATGTTATCCCTATGGATGTTTTTCATCTATTTTTGGGTATACCATGGCAATATGACAGAAATGTGATTCACGATGGGAGGATGAACACATATACCCTAGAAAAGAATGGGAGAACTCATATGTTGCTTCCAATCAAAGATAAGGAAGTGAAACCTGAAGTAAGTAACATTGTGGTTCTCATGAGTGGGAAGGAACTCCTTACCAAGGTCAAGAAGAAGGAGGAACCACAGTTCATTGTGGTTAGGAAACCGAGGATTGTTTTGACTAGCACAAGAGTGGACGATTTACCAGAAGAGGTTCAGGAACTGTTGGAAGAGTTCGTTGACATAATAGTGGATGAACTACCTCATTCGTTGCCACCAATTAGAAGTATGATTCATCATATTGATCTCATACCTAGAGCCAGTTTGCCAAATAAAGCCGCGTACAGATTAATGCCGCAGGAGAATGAAGAGGTGAAAAGACAAGTCCAGGATTTGTTGGACAAAGGGTTGGTTAGAGAAATCTTGATCCCATGTGTTGTTCCAATAGTACTCAGTCCAAAGAAAGATGGAGGCTAGAGGATGTGTACTAACTCAAGGGTGATTAACAAGATAACCATCAGGTACATATTTCGATTGCCAAGGATGGATGATCTGATGGATTTATTAAGTGGAGAATTTTTTTTTTCTAAGATTGATTTGAAAAGTGGATATCACTAGATTTGTATGAGGGAAGGTGATGAATGGAAAACAACCTTCAAAACTAACGAAGGGTTGTATGAATGGCTTGTTATGTCATTTGGCTTAACAAATGTGCCAAGTACCTTTATGAGGTTGATGAATGAAGTCCTGAAAGAATTCATCAGGAAATTTGTCATTGTGTATCTGGATGACATACTGATTTTCAGTAAAACAAAGGCAGAGTATCTTAAACACTTGGCTATTGTGATGAAGAGATTACAGCAAGAGAAGCTACTTATAAACATGAAGACATCCTCATTTATGAAGACATAACTCATCTATTTGGGCTATGTTATTTCTACAGACAAATTAAGGATGGATCCAGATAAGGTGGAAGTGATCAAGAATTGGCCATCACCGAAGAACATATTTGAGGTGAGAAGTTTTCATGAATTGGCTAGTTTCTACCGGAAGTTCATCAGGAATTTCAGTGGAATTAGTGAACCGATGATGGATACAGTGAAGAAAAGACATAAATATTTTTACTGGACAGAAGAGGCTGAGAAGAGTTTTAATCTGTTGAAGAGGAAGATTACGGAACAACCAATTTTGGTGTTGTCGGATTTCCGAAAGACATTTCAAGTGAAATGCGATGCAAGCGGATTTTCAATAGGGGCAGTCTTAAGTCAAGAAGACATGCCAATAGCATACTTCAGTGAGAAGCTGAATGAAGTGAAAGTGAAGTAATCCACTTATGACAAGGAGTTCTATGCTATCATACAAGCATTGAAAAAATGGAGGCATTACTTAATTCCGAAAGAGTTTGTCTTATATAGTGATAATCATGCATTGCAATTTGTGACTCAATAGGAAAAGTTGAATTAGAGACATGTTAAATGGGTTGAATATATGAAAATTTTCACTTTTTTGATTAAACATATTTATGGTACTGCTAACAAAGTTGTTGATGCTTTGAGCAGGAAGTGTTTGTTGTTGCAGGAGTTCAAAGTCAAAACATTGGGTTTTGATGATCTCAGGAACATGTACGCAGATGATCCAGATTTTAAGGAGGCTTATGAAGCAGTTGAGAATCCAATTCTTAGAGACATAAGCCAATGGATAGAATACATGATCCAGGAAGGATTACTGTTTAAAGGTAATCAAATATGTATTCTGAAATTCTCCATGAGGGAGAATTTCCTGAAGGAGAAACACAACGGAGGATTGGCAGGACACTTTGGTCACGACAAGACGTTCACAAAGCTGAATGAGTCATATTTTTTTTCGGGAATGCAAGAAGACGTCAAGATATTCGTGGACAAATGCAGAATTTGCCAGCATTTGAAGGGGAGTAGACAAAATGCAGGATTTTATCAACCATTGCCCATACCTGAGAGGCTCTGGGATGCAATCAACATGGATTTCATATCGGGATTGCCAAGGACACAAAGAGGTTTTGACTCAATATTTGTGGTGGTGGATAGATTTTCCAAGATGGAACATTTCATCCCATGTCAGAAAACCAGTGACGCAACACACATTGCGAACCTGTTTTTCAAAGAAGTCATTCGACTTCACGGCTTACCAAAAAGCATAGTTTCAGATAGGGATATGAAGTTCGTAGGAAATTTCTGGAGGACCTTATGGAAGAAGATGGGAACTAACTTGTCATTTAGTTCAGCTTATCATCCTCAGATGGATGGACAAACTAAAGTAGTGAAAAGAAGTCTGGGAGACTTGCTGAGGAGTTTGGTGACAGAACGCCACAGCCAGTGGGACAACATATTACCACAGGCAGAGTTTGCGTATAACAACTCAGTTAACAGAAGCATAGGGCAGAGTCCATTTCGGATTGTATATGGCATGCAGCCGAGAGGGATTTCTGAGTTGAGGGATACAAAACTGAATGGAACTAGGAGTGCTAGTGCAGAAGATTTCACAGAGGCGATGAAGGAACTTCACAGCCAGGTGAAGGAGCGATTGCAGAATTCAAGCCAGGAGTATAAACATAGGGAAGATCAACATAGAAGACAACTTCAATTCGAATTTGGTGATTTGATTCTCACACATTTGAGAAAGGAAAGGTTCCCGAGAGGAACATATAATAAATTGAAAATGAACAAAATCGGACCATGTAAGGTCTTGAAAAAATTTGGGGCAAATGCTTACGAGATTGAATTACCCGATGGGATCAAAATTTCTCCAATATTCAATGTCTCAGATTTTTACCCATACAAAGCTGAGGAAGCAGGAAAAAATGATGATCAGTCAGAGGTTCAGTGGAAAAAGTAGATGCCAGTTGCAGAGAAGTCGCAGATGGAGTGAATACTAGATAAAAGAGTTGGTAAGAAGACCAGAAGAAAACAATACTTTGAATACTTGGTCAAGTGGAAGGGACATCCAGTTGAAGATGCCAGCTGGGAGAATGAAGAAGAGATTCAGAAGCATGGAAATACCTTGCACGAGCTCATGGACAGGAGCCCATGAAAATTTTCAAGCGAGGGAGTATGATGCAGGAGCATCGCCAACATCAAACAAGCCAATGCGGAGACACCGGACAGATGGACAAGCCCAGCTCAAATTTTGAATTTCTATCAAAGATTAATGTGCCAACCTTAAAAAATGTGTGATAATTAATTGAAGGCACGCTTGTAATGTTGTAAAAATATCTTGAGCGTCCCACTCATGTCTGTGTTAGATAGAGGCAATTATGATAATAAATGTAAGTAGGTAGAATTGAATGAGTAGATTAGACAGCTTGAGAGCGTAAGAGGGAAACGAGATATATACACCCTCAATTGTATCATTGTAACATTAGAGATAGATACAGAGCAAGAGCATAGAGAAGAAGCAGAGAGTTGTGTAGTAGATGCCTTGTACAGAAGTTCCGGATTAATACAAGAAAGCTATGATTCAGACTCATGGTGTTCATGTATTCTCTGTGTATGCATTTTTGAATGTTATGCTCATGAATTTTTTACTCTTTCTGTTATGCAATTTCTTTTATGCTATGTGTGAATGATTTCTTGTTGAATGTTTGAAATGTGAGAGAGGAAGAGTAAGGAGAATGAGTTTCAATTGTTTCTCTATCTGAGAAAGATTCCTGCAAAGAGTGCAGTTGAATTGTCTGCAAGGAGTGCGTCAACAAGGAGTTCAGAGGGTTGTCTTTGAAAGCTCAAGAGAGATAGATTTTGTTCTCATTTCCTCAGAGTGCAGTTGGGCACAGGAGCCGTTCAAGGAGGGCGCAGGCCGAGGAAATTATCAGAGTTGCATATCTGAGCGAAGTATTGAAAGACTGTTGCTGCAGGTGTGTGCAGAGTCGAAGTACTCAATTCTTGGAAGTGTTTGAAGGTTGCTGCAAGGAGTGCGAGTGAGAGAGTTTTTTTTCTGAAGGACTTGAAACTCGTGGAAAGACTCAGAAGGATTTTTGAACCTTCGAAGGAACCGAAGGAAGGGGAGAGATAGAGTAATTTGAAAGTTTGAATGAAGGCATAGCGACGTCAGACTATAGGAGGATAGAGATTCTCAGAGGAAGAATGGACGGTCGGAATTCTCTAAGGAGAAATTGTGAAGTTCCATGAGCCATTAGATCTCACAGATGAGCAGGGGAGATATGACAAGTATTCCTGAAGGTTCTAAGCTCAGGAGGAGTAGGACCATAGATCCAAGCCTCAAGAGTCATTGGATTCGCAAGTGAATCCCTATTTCGGAGTTTGTGTGTGGAAGTCCCGTAAACTTTGCAATGGGAATTGCGATATCACAAAACACGAAGTCCCAAAGGCTAAAAGGATGGTGTGGGGCTAGAGGAGTTGGCAAGGCAGATAGGTGGCACACTATCGACACAGAGTCAAACTCCGTTGACCATTTCGGGATTTCATGGAGCGAAGTTTCGAAACCTCTACATTAGGATTCATGATATTGCAAAGTTTGAAGTCTCGATGGAGTGAAGGAGCATTGAAAAGTCAAATTTTTGCGAGCGCATCGGGATTTTGGTAAATCGGGATTCGAAAGTCGAGGAAGCGAGTTGTTCGACATCGCAATCACCTAAATCGCGATAAGGAGAAATCCGAGAGAGAGAGAGAAATATGGTCAACGTTGACTTTTTTTAGGATTGTGGAGACAGAGGGACAAAGCGCTTAACCATTGGATTCACGAGGGTGCAAAGTCCGATCTCCCAAGTACAAGGGGGGATTTCACGAAGTTGACTGTGGGTGCAGATTTCCCGAAAGGGAAATAGAGGAGTCATTTCAAAGAGCACTTCAGGCCTAAAGAAGGGAGAAGACCCTGTTGGCGTGGACCTTCTGACTTGTGGGTTGAAGGGTGGCTGCATCATCATTCTCTCTATATATGTTAGGATTGGTCCTTCTAGTAGCCATAGCCATATTTTTACTTTCAACATTTCTTGCCACCTTAAATGCATTCTCCAGTGATTTGGCTTCCCAAAGGTGAACCTCATGTTGAATGTTATCCTTTAAAGTTCCTATGAATACATCAATGAAGTGTTCATCTGGAATATCGGTTACCTTTATATTCAATCTTTGGAAGTTCTCAATGTGCTCGGTAACTGAACCCTTTTGCTTGACATTTATTAATTTGCTAAAGAAGGTATTGCTCCCTGTATCCTCATAGTGTGCTATCATTTCTTCCATGAAAATTGTCCAAGTGACGAGTGATTTGAGAGAACAAATCCATCAATACCATACAAATTGATTAGGTTCTAAATATAAAGAAGTAATTCGTACCTTTTGTGTATGAGGCACATTATGGAGATCAAAGAATTGCTCCATCTGAAGTATCGATGTGATTGGGTCCTTGCCATCAAACTTCCTCATATCGATCTTAGGAACATGGTTGGTATTGAAACCAAAGTTGGAGTTTCTCCATTCTTGATTCACCTTCCTTGTGTCCTCATCATGAATTTCATGGGATGCATTTTCACTTTCAGGTGTCTTCTCTGTTACGAAATTTTTCAGTACTTCCATGATCTCCCCTTTTAAACCATCCATCATTTCTTATAGTTCGTCTTTTGTTACTATCTTCTTTTCTAAATCATTTATGTCCCTGCACATTTCTTCACCTTCATCAAGAGTCTAAGTAGGATTTCCTGGAGGCTTATTTGGTGTAGAAATTTCCTTTTTGGGTGGCATGTTGGCCAAGTATTACTTTCGAACCTTGATTTTGAGGTGGTTCTTTTAGACAATAGGTCTTCTATTGTATCTCCAAAGTTTTGGCCCTTTTGGGTATGAAACTTTCTTTTATGTAGTTCTCTGATATTTCTTCTCTGCAATGCCACAGGTCTGATCAAAATTGGATGTTCCAAGTGGAATTTACGGTAACTTCCCCACAACTTGCTGGTTTTTTTCCTTTCCAGGAGATCCCACTTGTATAGCATGCCCTGAACAAAATAATTGATATAAAATTCTGAAACTCACACAAAAAATACTACAGACTGTCCACAATCCAATGAAACCAGTTCCACTAAATTTGGATACTCGAGAAAGAAGTTATGATTTTTTTACCTAGAACAGCTTCTTTAGACTAGTCAATAGGACTAGTCAGATACCCTATGTTACACAAGGTGTATATAAAAATTTATGATGAACCAGAAGCTAAAATTTTTACCACAGATACCGTACTTAGTTTTTAAAATGTTCTCTAGATTTTAGGGTCTGAAACATTATAGAAAAGTTTTTATAGGGAAAATTCCGTAATGACTCATTTCAGGATGATTCCAGAAGCCTATATTGTATAGGATGTATCTCTGAAAGTATAAGGCCTCAAGAGATTAATTTTGAACCCAATGTACCCTGATCCATATACTAAATATCCTCCAAGTTGTTCCTTCTGAAACATTGTATAAAAACCGTTATAGTGAAAATTCCACGGTGTCTCAGAAGTAGCAGCAAAACCCCAATACCTTGAGCTCTGGTACCATATGTTAAGAACCAAATATCAATTTAGCATAGAAAAACCTCAGGAAAAGTACTCAACACCTTGAAAAAGACATAATTTCAGATAATAAGCCTCTTCGAGGGGGCAACCTCCTTTTACCCCA
>CBVK0100115134.1:0-16078 GCA_900067695.1 Picea abies
TTTTCATCAAAACTTCTTGAATGAATGGTTGCTGATTTAACATTTGCATTTATTGTTATCTTGTTGTTATTAGCTTAATCCTTGAAACATTAGGGAGCCAACACACAAGTAGGTTGTGGCTTCATGTCCCCATGAATAGAACTTATAGCCATTTGATTTGAAGGAGTTTAGCCTAGCCATAGCTACACTAGATTCTCTCTTATCTTGTGTTAGTTTTAAGCACAAATTGAAGAAAGAAGGCATCCTAGGCCTAATTAAGTTTACACCTAGGGTTTACTTCTAGGGTTTTTGGAAAGCCTTGTATGAAGCAACACTTTTCAGCCCTAGATTTGTGCTCCTAAGCTAGCCGTTTTGCCAAGCAAGTCTTAAGGAGAGGAGAGAAAGTTTTAGGCCTAGCTTTAGCTACACCTAGGTAAATCTTTCCTTCTTAGGGTTTAGGGTTTGTGGCCTTGCTATAGCAACACCATCAAGCCCTAGCTTTCTTGTCCTTAAGTTTGAGTTCTTCCTACACCATTAGTCTCATCTCCATTGACTCCATTAACCTAAGGCACTAGTCTAAGAACTCTTTTGAAGCTTGTTATGCCTTAAACTCTTTTCAAACTACCTTCAATTTGCAACCCTAACTAACCTAGCATCTAACCCTAGCTAGTTTTGAAACTAACCCTATAAGGTGACGTCCTGGCTGATTTTAACTTTTGCTTGGATAGAAAGGTGCGGCCTAGTCTCCTTATCATAGCCGTGGAGTTTTATTGCACTTTTTCTGGTTGAATTTGTCAAAATGTCACTCCTTGGCTAGCTAACCTGCAGACAACATAATTTACATAGGTGACGTCACACCCTTTAGATTTCTTTCTTATGCTTGCAACGTTGTGACACTCTTCACCTTGGTTGTGAGACTTTGAGTTGATGATAACACCTACAAGCTTATTTGCTAAAACGTTGAGCTCTTTGTCTCTCTTTTGGCTTATTGAATAAGGCTGACGTCACACCTATTGTAGCAACAATATATAGGTGACGCAGCAAACATATGAGCAGATCTGATTTATTGCATTGACATTTAATACAAGGATTTAATTGTGAACGTTGGATGCTTTTATCTCTATTGCTTTATTGAAGAAGTGAACTAAGCCATTTGTCTTTGTTTAAGCCATCATTGACTTCGTCAATAATAGCATTTGATCATTAGCTCATATATATTTGAAGATAGTCTTTAATGCTTATGAAGTACTAACCCACTGCAAGTGCATATTCTAGCTTTGTCGTCTTGTCTCGCAAACAGGTGCATTGTCAGTGGATTTTTCTCTTTGACTATTTCATCTTTGGCAGCAATCTGTGAAAGGGAACTTCTTTGACTTGGTCCATTACCCTTCAGCCCTTCATCAACCCATATTTGCTTAGGGACGTCTCCCTTGGACTAGCCATCCTAAATAGAAAGAGCTCCCCATCGAGGTGACAGTGGGTGGGGAAGCTCCTGTTACGCCGGTTTCAAGCCCTGACTCAAGCTCCTTAGACCTTTCTTACAAACCGTGCGATAACAGGCATCAAATGCCCAAGTAGAACCAATACTGTCTTCAAAAAAATTGCATCTGGTGATGCATCTTCATGGCACATAAGTTGACCCCTAGTTGAATAGACGGTCAACATCTGGCTCCATGTGGGGACGTGTGGTCGATCTTCTCACTTTGAGATGGAGAGCATACGAGAATCCAACACCTACAAAAATAGTTCTCCCACAATGTGAACACCAAAAAATTAACATTAGTATATATTCATTTATGATAAAACAAAATCAATGATATAAACAACATTTACATAATGAAATATCTAAAGTACAACATAATAATTACAACATGAAACTATGATACCGAAAAAATTTCTAAGTACATATTGACACAATAAATTGAAATAATACAAAATCAAAAATACAAGGAGTAGGGTTAGAGATACGTTACAAAGGGTGTCCCTTTGGACACCAAGTTGCTCATCATCTGAAGAAGAGTTTGAGCTGCTGCCAATTCCTTGGAATATTGATGGGCTCACCATCCAAATGGCTAAGATGAAAAGAATTAGGCCCTGCTATTTCTCTGATCAAATATGGACCCAACCATAAGCTGTCAAACTTGCCATGTTTCCTTGGTTTTTCTCTGCCTTTATCCCATAGTAAAACTGTATCCCCAATCATGAAGTCCCTTTGCCTGGCTGACATGTCGAAAGCTCTCTTTACCTTACTCTGATTTTTGCAAGTCTGATCATAAGCTTTTCGTCTGATCTCATCTAACTCAATGACCTGATTTACCCCGTTCTGAAAAGCATCCTGACCTGTGGAAGCATCCTCAACTGACCCATAAGTAGGAAGGCTAAGGTGTACTGGCAACCTAGCTTCCAATCCATACACTAACTCAAAAGGACTCTTTCATGTTGCTGCTTTCTTTGTTATTCTGTCTGCCCATAATGCATGTTTAATTTTACTATCCCAAGATTTCTTATTCTCACCAACTATTTTCTTAACTATGGTCATTAAGTTTTTGTTGCTTGATTCTGCCTAACCATTTCCTTGGGGATAGTAATCTGAAGCATGTGATAAGATAATACCATATTTGAAGCAAAAAAATGATATTTTGGCTAAACAAAAGGCCTTGGCATTATCTGTAACTATCTTTGATGAGACCCCAAATCTATTTATAATTTTGTCTTCTAGGAAATTCATCACAACCTTTTCAGTTGCTGACTTGGTAGGAATGGCTTCAACCCACTTTGTAAAGTAATCTGTAGCTGTGAGAACCCATGAATACCCATTACTTGAATTATCACTAAACTTTCCGATGAAGTCCAAACCCCATTGCTGAAAAGGTGCCTCAACTACAACTGGTTGCAAAGGGAGGGCTGCTAACTTTTTCTTTCCTGTGAAAAGCTGACATGGCTCAAATTTTCGGACAAACTGATGCACATCTGAAAATATCGTGGGCCAATAATATCCTGCTCTAAGGATCTTGTGGGTAGTAGTTTTAACAGCAAAGTGTCCACCACAAAATCCCCCATGGAATTCATCCACTAGTTTCTTTGATTCAACATCATCCATACATCTAAGGATGACCCCATCAGGATTTCTCCAGCCTAATCCATCTCTAGTAAGAACATACTTAGCAGCTTTTAACCTTAAGGCCCTTTTCTTGTGTCCTACTAGATGGCTTGGACAAGTCAGATTTTTGAGGTAAAAGATAATGTCTGTGTACCATTCTATCTGTTCAAGCTTTAATAAGTTAGGAGGATATTCATCATCATTAATCTGGCAAACCAAATCCAAAGCCCTTTCATTACTTTCTGTTAACATCTTGGCCAAACCTTGGCCCTTAATCAACTGTGTAGGTTTGATTTCCAAATCATACTCTTGGATTTTAACAATCCATCTACCCCTTGAGCCTAATCCTTCCACTTGTGATAAAACATCCTTGACCGCTGGACTAGGAACATAACCAATCACTTTGGAATATCCAATTAAGACTCTGAAATGTTTGAGAGTTTTGACTAAGGCATAAGCTTGTTTCTCAAACATGGGATACTTTAGTTCTGAATTCTGCAAGGCCCGACTAAAATAAGCAATGGGTTGTTCATGGCCTTGGTCATTTTTCTGAAGCAACACACCAGCAATGGTGTCTTCAGAAGCAAAGGAGAAAATCATAAAGTCCTTATCATAATCTGGGCTAATAAGGACGGGAGCTTCGCATATGGCAGTCTTAATAGTTTCAAAAGCTCGCCTACTTTTTTCTTTCCATTCAAATTTAACATCCTTCTTAAGTAGTTTATACAAAGGTTTCATAATCTCAGCATAGTTAGGAATGAACCTATGGACAAAATTTGTTTGTCCTAAGAAGGATTGTAGACCTTTCTTTGATACAGGCAAGGGTACCTTGCTAATTGCTTCAATTCTTTCTGGGTCTAGCTTGACCCCATCTTTCGAAATTATGTGGCCCAATAATTTTTCCTCAGTCACCCCAAAAACTGACTTAGCAGGATTTAGAGAAATTCCAAACTCTCTACATCTGTCCAAAACTTGCCTAAGGTGGTTAATATGAGTTTTCCCATCCTTAGAATATACTGTCAAGTCATCCTGATAAATTTCAATTATCTTTCCAATTAACCCCCTAAAGGCATAATCCATAGCCCTCTGAATAGTAGCTCCAACATTTGATAAACCAAATGGCATTCTAAGATATTCAAAAGTTCCCCATGGAGTAGTAAAAGTTGTTTTATGCCTATCTTCAGCCTTAAATCTGATTTGATTATATCCTGAAAATCCGTCAAGCATGGAAATCATTCCTGATCCTGTTACCCTTTGAAGTAAAGTTTCCATCTTGGGAAGGGGGTAGTGGTCCTTTGTGCAAGCCCTGTTCAAATTCCTGAAGTCAATACAAATTCTGATTTTTCCATTCTTCTTCCTAGCAACAACCAAATTTGAGCACCATGAAGAATGTCTAGTTGGGGCAATAATTCCAGCCTTTAACATTTTCTGTAACTCCTGTTGGACCAAAGGAGCTAACTTGGGGTTTATCTGTCTTAACTTCTGTCTAAAGGGTTTAGTTTCTTCCTTAAGAGGAATCACATGCTGAATCACATCCTCCCTATAGACCTTGAGTTCATCATAACTGAATGCCAAAACATCCCTATATTCTTTTAATAACTTAACAGTTTCAACTCTTTCCTCTATAGGGGTGTTTTTGCCAATCTTCACCATCCAAGGCTCTTCCACAATGCCAATGTTTACCTCTAGGTGATCACATAATTCTTTCTTTGATCCTTCTTTTTGCTTGTGACCATCTAGTTTGTCAAAGTCCCTTTCTAAGGACACAACTCGCCTAGGGGGTGTATTAACCTTATCAACATTTTCCGTGAAATTGCATTCATCCCTTATTGCATCGATGCCAAAATCTGAAAATTCGTGCATATGAGTCAAAATTTTTATAACCTGTTTGTCATCCTCAAAAACCTGCCAATGATTCAAGTTATCAGGAACCGAGGGTCTGAAAATTACTTCAACTGAAATGTTCTCATCAATCAAACTATCTAGAACCGAAAGTGTTGACACAGTTACTGCCAATTCATCTGCTTTTGAATTCAGTTCTCTAGGAATAGCAATAAGGTTTAAAGCATCAAAGTCATCCATCATAGCCCAGATTGTATTCCTATAACCTTTAAGTCTTTCAGATTTGCAAGCAAATTTATTTTTTAGTTGTTGGATCACTAAGTCTGAATCCCCCTTGATATTTAGACATTTAACACCCCTATCTTTGCAAAGTTCTAAACCAAGGAGCAAGGCCTCATACTCGGCCACATTATTAGTTGCATCAAACTCCAATCTATAAGCAAACTTAGACACTTTACCATTTGGAGCTTGAAGCACAATTCCAGCACCTTTTCCCAATCTAGAAAAAGCACCATCAAAATGCATGTACCATACTTTATCTAACTCATTATCTTTGACTTTGTCTTCTAGGGGCACAATTGAGTTAGACAAAATGGCATAATTACCAACACCCTCTTCATCATAAACCAATTCATCTATGGGGACCTTGGGGTTTTCCACATGAACCTTTCTATACACTTCCCTATCCAACTTGAAAGTGCCTCCATCTGGAGTGGGGATGGTGGCATAAGATAAATCCATTTGTATACTACCACCCAAATCTGCAGTTGCCTTTCTATTCAATAACATTCCCCATAAATCAGGAACATCAATCACCACAATGTCCATTTCAATCATAATGTTTGGAAATGCCTTCAAGTATACTTGCAAACCCTTAATTAATCCAAATACTTCTATGGTTTGACTATCCAATGCACAAATGTTATGATAAGGTCTAGAGATTCTCAAGTTCAATTATTCCATCACTTTCTTAGTCATAACATTAGAGCTTGCTCCTGAATCTAACATGCAATTGTGTAACACTTTATCATTCACTAGTAGAGACAGGTAGAAAGGCAAGTTCTTCTGATCAGTTCCATCCCAATTTTGTAGAAATACTGGTGCATCCTGGTAGGCTACGGCTGGTTGTTTCTGTATAGTACTTTTAGGAGGCTCATGCATGGCTTTAAGTAATTTTTCCCTTTGAGAAGGGATCTTCATAATTTCTGATACTAGTACCAATATCTTTGCATTATTCAACCAACCTCCTAAGTCAATGTTCAAATCCACATTAATAGATTCACTAGACTTAGGAAAACTTGGAGATACCTTGGGAACATTAGTTTGACCTTTATCTTTATTTCCATTCCTTTGGTATGCAAAGCCTTTATACTTAGCCATTTCGTCAATTTGTTGGGGTGTGGGCTTGGGCCCATACTTTTCTGTTGCTCTATCAACATTACCACTCATGAAGTTTCCATTACTTCCATGATCATAATCATTCATCCAATCATACATCCCCCCATAGTAATTTCTGCCACACATATTTATCTGTTCATTTCCATAGTCACTATAACAATCTTCAAGAAAAAATGGACAAGTAGCTTCCTCATGAAACTCACCACAAGGTCTACAATAAGGTATAGCTTGATGTTCTACCAAGTTGGTGGATTCAAAAGGATTAGGTGGCCTTTGATCATTGTGGGGAGGTCTTTGATCATTATGGGGAGGTCTTCTTGGCCATTTATCATTTGGCCTATGTGGGGGCCTGTTGGCTTGGCTCCTTTCCATGGCTATCAATCGATTTTGTATGGCATTCATCTGATTTGCATGATTAACTTCCATTTGCTTGATCTGATTTGCATGATTAACTTCCATTTGCTTGATTAATTGAGTCAATTCCTTAATCCCATCACTTGTTGATTCTTGACCCTTTGGTTCTTTCTTTTTCTCATCATTAACCTTTGAAGAAGAACCTCTAGTAAAACCAGGAATATTAAATTTCCTAGCCTCAAGCAAATTCTGTTCAACCCTTATGGCTATACTTTGTGCTGCATCTAAATTTTGAGGATCCTTGTCCCTTAGGGCATACCTCATCTCACCTTCAAATGCTTCAATATAATAAATCAAAATAGTTGTATCAAAATGCTTTATATCTCTATGAAGGCTTTTTACCAAGTTATTAAACTTAGTGTTAAATTCAACCACCGTTTCATTTTCTTTTTTCTGACTAGTGGTAAGAGCAGCAAGTTGAAATCTATGTTCCTTGTGATCACCCCATCTCTTCTTAAACTCATCCAATATTTCATCAAGGGTGCTAAACTTAGCTACTGGAAAATCAGTGAACCATTCAGCAACATCACCTTCAAGTGAATATACAAACAAAGTCATCTTTACATCTTCATGATTATGACCCACACAATACTTTTGCACACACATCTGAAAGTTGAGAATGTGGGACTTGGCACTTATAGCATTGTTCCCCTGAAATGTAGGTAACTTATCAATAGCCTTTTCAGGAACAACATGAGGGGAACCTTGGATTGCTGCAAAATTCAAAGGTCTCAAAAAGATACTCATGGTTAAGTTAGGATTAGGATTGGGATTATTAACAGTTGGTTGATTATTGTTTTGGAACAATTATTGGATATCAGTGAGTGCTTCTTCCCCAAGATTATCAAGTAGTAGCCTCCTAGGAGGAAGGCGATTTATCCTCCTCCTATAAACCTGTTCGGGTTCTGGAAAAGAATAAATCAATCCTTGTGTAGTACTCCTAGTAGTATACTTCCTGACAGAGTTGTTCAATGGAGTCGCCACTTGGAAAAGAATCACACAAAGCTAACCAATAAAAGTTCAAATATCTTTAAGGGACTAAAGTTTTTATTACTTAGTTCTTAAAAAATAAAAAATAAGTTAAGTCGTTTTGACCAAGGATAAATGACTTATCCCCGGCAACGACGCTAAAGATGTTGCTGTCCTAATACACACTTGCTAATGTGAGCTAGGTCCTGCTCAGTTAGTGTGTCCTTGGAGGCACAATGCCTAGGTTCTCAGTCCACACTGTCACCTTGACTAGAACCTCTTCCTTCTAGGCTTACTCCTAGGGAAGCCAAGGGGGGTAGTCCCTAGTTACTAGATTGATTTTAGTATTAAGGTTCTAGGAGTTAGTTTTAATTGGTTAAGGGCTAAAGGGGAAAACTAGCCTATGATGCAAAAGCAGCAAATGCAAAGTGCAAGTCTAATCTATATGTGAATCAGCCCTTTCCGTAAGTCAACTAAGACTAGTGCCTAAGGTTGGGCAATGGGGTCAACTAAAGTTTGAGGGTGGTTTATTACAAAAATGTTTACAAGTAAAAGCCCAAAAAACTACCCCAAACCAAAGATTACAATTATACAAAAGAGTTACAAATATTACAATGTTTACAAAATACACAAATGGATACAAAGATACAAAAGATACAACAAGCTGTAAGTGAAATCAACACATTAGCCAAGCATGCCCCAATAGCATTTACTCTATTGGACCGCCTTCACTGGCAACCACAAAAAGCACTCAAGAATCAAAGAAGGTGATGCCTCCCCAAGTGGGATACTCAACCCCTTTTTGATTCACACCACGATAAGCAAAATCAACAAAATATTCAATATTTAACTTAATTGCTCAATGAAACATCAAAGACACTCACCATAAAGTTGCAAGAAAGATATAAGCATGAATCAACCATCAATGTGTGTTCCCTAAGCATACATCTAATATCCCCAAATACACATGGATGATCTATGCAACTAGATGGTTAAGGGGTTTCTTAAAAGTTAGATTAATTTTAAGTTCCCTCCCCCTAAACTATGTTTGTGCCTTAAGCTTCCTCCTCCCTTGGCCAAATGATTGCTGGGTGCTCAAGATAGTAAGGCAACGAGGCCCACCCTAGCTTCCACGGTCAACCCTGATAGTAAGAGTACTTCCCGGAAAGGATCCCCCCTACAGAATCACGGGACGGTCCCTCGCCACTTCCTTCCGTTGTTTTTCTCAAACCCGTTTTAGATGGTGGAGATGGCTGAATAAGGCCCCTAAAAGTTGTCTAAGTGTTATTATGATCCGCGGGTGGATCTTTTAGTGTGTTGGGTTGCTTTTAGAAGTATTTTAGACCTTTAAAAAATCACTTTTAAGCTTATGGCCGAACCGAAAAAGTTCATAAAAATGTGTTATGAGATGTGAATTAAAAGAGCATTAACACATTAAGACATAAAGGAAATGTTGCAAAGTGAGACTAAGGCAAGAATAACTTGCCAACCATAACAGAAAACTTGCTTGGAAAAGTAAAGTTATGAATGTGAGAGCTTAAACCATAAAGCAAGATAACATGAATGTAAAGATTGCTTGAAAAGTAAAGCTGAAAATAAAATGTCTTAGACCATGAGATTAAGCCACATAAATGAAAAGAACATTAAGCAAAATGAGCATCACATCATATTTAGACATTTTACTTTTAATCAAAATGAGAGGGCAAGAACAACTTGCTTAATGAAAATGTAAAGAAGCTTTAAGACTTAAGATTGCTCATCCACATATGTATTAACCATTAGAATAAGACGTGTGCTTCGAAAAGTAAAGATGAAACAAGATAGTGAATGAGATTTTAAACCATTACTTTGACAACATATGCTTAGAAAATGAAAGGCAAAATAACTTATGAAAATTAATTGGTTTAGCAGTTAAGAGAGATCATAAATCATTTAACCATTAGCAATAAAATCAGAAGCATATGAAATAAACTTGATGTAAGGAAACTTTAGGTGTGATGACTATCTAGATTAGTTTACCATTATGAGCATATAGACATCAAAAGAAAGATTGGTTTCCTTTAGGCCGTGTGGTTTTGGGGATTAGTCTCCCAAGGTGCCGGTCACATTAACTTGTTAGATACGAAAAAAAAAAAAAAAAAAAAAACTTAGAAAGAAAAAAAAACCACTTACAATGGCTAAGGTGGAGGCAAGCCTACCATTATTGGCCAAAGAGGGTTATTGATAACTTAACCAATTATTAGAATGAAGCAAAGAATAAATGAAATACTTTGAAATGAAAGCAAACTATCCTAGCCTTACAATATTGCGGACGTCTCCCCAAGGTGTAGGCAACTATCTAATGTTAGTTTGTTATTATTTACACAAAAGAAATGAATGAAATAATGAAGAAAAGTGAAATTTACAAAGAAAAGAGTTGAGAGAAAGTTACCCAACCAAGAATGGATGTTGGGGAAGTCTTCTAGGTGGATCTGAGCAGCATCTCCCCTTAGATCTGGTAATAACCTGCAAAAAACAGCAAACAAAGCTTGCTGGAAATGCTGCAAAACACACCCAATATGTTACAAAAAATTTCTGTTTTTACACAGAAACTTTATATGTGAAAATCTGAACTGAAAAATTTATATTTTGACCTATCTAAGAGGGAGTTAGCTACAGAAAATGGAATGAAATGACAACAATATATCAGATCCAAATCAAAAGGCCAAGAGTTTGTGCAAGCTTTGGCTGGAAACTCCTCTAAAGCCTCTTCCAACCAACTCTTGTGAGACAAATCTGCACACTAAGACAAAATGTGAGTTCAAAACAGCATAGTATGATGATATAGAATAGCAAAGTGAACTAATTACACAATCCTAACTAATCAACATACATAGATCAACAGCTCTAGAGTCTAATGATCTACCCAAACAAACTAATTTGCTCAAGATACTAGCTAGAAACCCACAAGAAGTAAAGGAACAAAGTCACCTCATATGCAATGGACAAACATGACTAATCTATATTGGTCCAAAATCCTCCAAAGCTTTTTGTTTATTGAATCCAAAAGTATGAGAGTGTTGTAGCAACAAGTTGCTACAAGACTTTCAAGAACAATGAGTAAAATGTGAGATGGCAAGAGCAAGAAGATGACAAAAATTCGGTAGCATAACTTTAGCTCAAAGAATGGTAAGGAAAAAGTGTGAGGAGGGGTTCTCTTTATACCTCTAGAGGGAAAGTGAAGGTACTTGGATCAATTCCAAGTGTCAAATCTAAAGCAAGAGCACCAATCTCAAGAAGAGGGGCACCCTCCTTAGGGTTTTAGTTGTGGATTGATGAGTTGGAGATGTGTGGGCTATGGATAGGTTAGAAACTAGGCTAGGGGGGCGCACTAGGTAAGTTAGGAGGACCCATTTGCTATTTTGGGTGAAATCTTTAGGTTTGGGTGAGAGGTGAGTGTATTTCCACCAAAGGGGGCACAAGTTAAGGAGAGGGCGTAAGGTTAGGGAGTGAGTTGAGGTGTTTTGGAGTTAGGTTAGGGAGTTGATAGGGTTTAGGGAGGGCGCAACTCATGTGAGAGGGGCCCATTCCAAGTTTCAAGGGCTAGGATTAAGTCTTGGGATGATGGGGGACGTTTTTCCCCCCAGGGCGTGAGCTAGAGAGGTGAGGGGGTGAGTTAAGAGGTTGAATCAAGTTGTAAAGGGGTTAGGATGGGTTTGGGTAGTTTAGGAGGGTCTAACTTGCCACCTGCCACCTAAACATTCACTCACTAACTCGAAATTACAATGTTTTTGACATTTTGATAATGTCACCTTAGCAATTAAAACTGTTGTTTTGACTGAGACTGACTCTGAGTGGACAAAGACATAGTAGACTTTGTCCGATTGAGCTGAAACTTGGTCTATGGGTGTAGGGGGTGCTATTCCATTTCTTTTGAGCACAAATACCCCTATCAAAAGTCCAAAGACCCAGTTTTTACAATATTAGCTCAAAAAATAATTAATTAATTAAATTATTAAAAATTTAATTAATTAAAAAAAACCTATCTAGACTCGATGAAATTCCGCGAAACTTTCTACACTGTCTGGCATGGTCATTTACAACATTCCTAAACAATAGCTACCAAAATATGAGACCATTAGAACGCCTTTCACCACTTTGGAGGAATTATTGCATGTGTGGAGGGAAAAACTCAAGGGAAGTCAGCCAGGCCCTAAAGCCTGGTTGACAACCTGAGGATAAAAAACCCTCGGTGAAAGGAACTCTCCCAATGAAAACATCCCAAGGTACCTGACCTAACTATGATCCATGCAGACTTATTACATTATCAACCCATGCAGGGGTGCGGAGATTTTGTTTACAAAATTTTGTGCTGGGGCATCAAATGCCCAAGTAGAACCAATACTGTCTTCAACAAAATTGCATCTGGTGATGCATCTTCATGGCACATGAGTTGACCCCTAGCTGAATAGGCAGTCAAAACCTCCCATGTGGCATCCTCCACTGGAAGATCCCTCCATCTAACCAAGCACTCCCTGATGATCCTGCTCTTCAATTTGCGCTCTCTCTGCTCTAGTACCTGTTATCTCTCAGTTTGTAGTATAGGTTAAGTAGCTTGAAGGCAAGAGTCAAACTGGCGTAACAGGAGCTTCCCCACCCACTGTCACCTCGATGGGGGGCTCTTTCTATTTAGGGTGGCTAATCCCAAGGGAGATGTCCCTAGGTAATCTGGGGTGTTGAAAGGAAAATGATCAAGGGATTAAGACTCAAGAGGTTAAAGTTGGTTTTCCCTTCACAGATTACCGCCAAGAAAGATAGTCAGAGGGAAGCTAAACCACAAGATAGGCACCTGTTTGCGAGACCAAGAAACAATGAAGCTAATATATGCCACAGTGGTTAGTACTTCATAAATAAATGACTATCAACAATAAATGAGCATAAGTAATAGTAAATATTGACGAAGTCAATGATTGCAATAAAGGCTGTGGCTTATAATATTACTTCTTCAATAAATACAAAATGAAAACAACATTCAATGTACAAAAATCTATCCTTGGATTATCACAACGCATTAAATATGCTCACATATAATGTTGTTGTGTCAAGCCTACTAGGGGTGACATCAGCTTTATTCTAGGTTAGTTTGGTAGGCAAAGAGGTGGACGTTTTGCAAAATAAGAAAATGAAAATATTCAACCCTTCTATGTCTATCATTAGATGACCTAGCCGCAACTTTAATACCAAGAAAGAGTTCAAAAGATGCAAGACGTCATCATAGAATTAGGGTTAGTAGGACGTTAGGGTTAGTAGGGTTTGAAGTTTGAGAAGTTTTAAAGGTGTTGTTTGGACATAAGAATCTCAACGTTGGAAGTTTAGACTAGTGCCTTAGGGTATAATGGAGTCAAGGAGTAAAGGCTAGGTCTCGGGAGAATCTAAATTTAAGGACAAGAAGGTTAGGCTTTCTAGTGCTGCAATGGCAGGGCCACAAAGTCAAAACCCCAAGGGGAGGAGGCTCATTCCGGTGTTGCTTAAGCAAGGCCTTATGCTCCTCCCTCTTTCCTTAAAACTCTTTGGCAAAAACGTCTAGCTTCAAAACATAAATTTAGGGATGAAAAGTGTTGTAGGGCCAAGGCTTTTCAAACCCTAAGCGTCAAACCCTAGGTGTAAAATCAATTAGGCCTAGGACGTCTTCTTTCTTCAATTTATGTTTCAAAACTAACTCGGAAAAAGGAGAATTAGTGTAGCAATGGCTAGGATATATTCTCTTTAATCAAATGGTTAAACAAGTTTTCTATCATAGGGACATGAAGCAAGGACCTACTTGTGTGCTTGCTACCTAGGGTTTCAATGATTAAGCATAATAATAACAATGTAACCACAAATGTAAGATATTTAACCTACAACCATTCAATCAAGAAGTTTTGCATGAGAAATACACTTACAAATCAATGAAGAGCTTATCAAAACCTTAGTTGTAAACCTTCCAAATGATAGAAAACACCATAAACATGCCAAAGATGATTCTCCACAAGTGTAGCGCCTCAACTCCAAGAGCCAATACCAAGACAAAAGACTAAAAATTATCCTCTCACAAGAGAGTGAGTTGTGTTTATGTTAAAAAATGAGAGGCAACGTCCTCTCTTTATATCATTCAAATGACCTTTAATTACAAAATAGGTCATTTAAAACAACCGACAAGGCTGACTAACAATATTACACTGTTTTACACATTAAATGCTAAAAATGTCAAAATATGAGCTAAAAGGGAGACGTCAGGCCCCTCTGAGGGAGACGTTGGCCCTTTTTGGGCAAGATCGACATCCAATAAGCAAAACGTTGGCCCCCCTGGGGCTCCTGCAACCTGCCACACGTGACAAATAATCCCAGCACACTGCCGCATGCTCCAAAACATGTCCAGCCTGCCCTGGGTGGCGTCCTGTCCATCAAAAGCCATAATCTTATCTGCAGTGGGTGATCCCCCTAGGTCGGGCTCTGCCAAAGCGTCCTGGGTGAGGACGTCCTTCTTCTTCTTCATGCAAGGGCTATTCATAACGTTGTCCTGCCTCTGCCATCCCAACAACCATCTGATGGGCTCTTCAGCCCCATGGAGGTTCGAACTAATCATATCCCCATGTGTACCGGTCCACTAGCACCTGTCCGTCGGGTATGGTCCTGCACATCAAAGACTACGCCCTCCATGGGTGCATCAGTCCTAGGGATCATATCAATGTCAATCATATTTCATCATTAAATTTATCAAATACATGCATGAAATTCCTAGCATATCATCTAAGAGCTCAAAGACATTACACAGATATACTATACAAAACTGAAGAAACCGACAGGATAACCTGTTGGGCTAATACCCACAAGAGATGGAAAGTTTCCTCAGAAGATTATTCAAGCCATGTTTTATGAGGTGATATGGTTTTAGGGATGTCCAGTCACAGTAAGGCCCAGGGAAGGTGTTGTCTGTGGGTGCCTTTGTAGGAGGCGAGCTGTACCCGTCATGGATGCATTTTTTCCAAGCCCTTTGTTGCCTTTATCTTTTTTACTTATTGCTTTTCTTTCTTTTTTACTTCAAGGTCTGACCAGAGGACACTGCCTTGGCTTGGTGTCCAGAGCTGACAGTGTTACCCACTGGTATCTTCGCAGAGATGATAAGGCTGGCTTGTGATGAGACCCCCTTTCCCTTGGCCATGTAACCAAAGGTCACTGTCCTGGCGTGGTGACCAGATGATGGCAATGTCATACTGCTAGATACCTATGAACATAATGGGCCGGCTCGTGATGAGACCTCCCATCCTCTTGGTTAGGTCTTGTTATCGCGTAGTTTGTAGGATAGGTTTAATAGCTTGGAGACAAGACTCAAACTGGCGTAACAAGAGCTTCCCCACCCACTGTCACCTCTATGGGGAGCTCTTTCTATTCAGGGTGGCTAATCCCAAGGGAGACGTCCCTAGTAATCTGGGGTTCTGAAGGAAAGGATCAAGGGTTTAGAGCTCAATGGTTAGGGTAAGCTTTCCCTTCATAGATTACTACCAGATGGATAGTCAAAAGAAGGTATTCCACTGATAAAGGGCACCTGTTTGCGAGACAAGTAAAACTAAAACGTGCTGCAGTGGTTAGTACTTCACAATTTAATGACTATCTTTAAATATATATATGAGCAATAATAAATGTAATTATTGACGAAGTCAATGATTCCAAACAAAGACAAAAGGGTTATAATACTTCTCCAATAAATACAAAATGATGCTTGCATTCAATGTATAAAACCAATCCTTATTATATCACAATGCAATAAATGTGCTCATACATAAATATTGTTGTTGCTGCGTCACTATGCTACAAAGGTGACGTCAGCCCTAGTTTTCGATTAGTTTGAAAGGCAAAGAAGTGGACGTTTTGCAAACTAAACCAATGAGAATATTCTACACATCAATGCCAAATGCTAGATGACAAGATCACAACGTTTTATACCAAGCAAGAGGTCAAAATAGGTGTGACGTCACTTGC
This sequence comes from Picea abies, assembly GCA_900067695.1. Classification (NCBI taxonomy): domain Eukaryota; kingdom Viridiplantae; phylum Streptophyta; class Pinopsida; order Pinales; family Pinaceae; genus Picea; species Picea abies. The sequence goes on from CBVK0100115134.1 coordinate 15,701, forward strand.
TAGTTAGGGTTAGGTTAGCTAGACAATAAAGTGAACGTTTTGCTTTTTAAGCGAATGGAATTATTCAACACTTGTATGTCTATCAATAGATGACTCAGCCTCAACTTTTAGACCAAACAAGAGTTCAAATAGGGCAAGACGTCATCAGCAAATTAGGGTTAGTAGAATCGCTAGGGTTAGTAGGGTTTTCAATTCAAGAGTGTAAAAAAGGGGTTGTTTCTAACACAAAGATCTCAACGCTTTAGGTTTAGACTAGTGCCTTGGGTTAATGGAGTCAAAGAGAGAGGCTTGAAGGCTTGGAAAGATTTAGACCTAAGGACGGGAGAAGTAGGTTTAATGGTGCTGCAATGGCAGGGCCACCAAATCAAAACCCTAAGG
>CBVK0100115140.1:0-14254 GCA_900067695.1 Picea abies
CTTTTCTCCATGGGGATTTGGAGGAAGAGATTTATATGCAGCAGCCACAGGGGTATGAGGTCAAAGGGAAGGAGAATTTGGTATGCAGGTTGAAGAAGAGCTTATATGGCCTAAAGCAAGCTCCAAGGCAGTGGTATTTGAAGTTTTATAGGTTTATGACAGAACATGGTTATAGTAGATGTCATTCTGATCACTATGTTTATTTTAAAAAGATAGAAAATGGAAGCTTTATTATCTTGCTATTGTATGTAGATGTCATGCTTATTGCAAGGTATAATATGCAGGATATAAATGTGCTCAAGAAGAAATTAGCCAATTCATTTGCTCAGGGTGAGTACACAGAGAAGGTGTTGGAGAGGTTTAGAATGCAAAATGAAAAACTAGTTAGTACACCTTTGGCCATCCATTTCAAATTAACTAAGAAAATGTTTCCCAAGACACAGGAGGAGATAGAATACATGTCCAGGGTCCCATATTCATCAGCAGTTGGCAGCTTGATGTATGCAATGGTTTGCACAAGAACAGATGTTGCACATGCAGTGGGAGTTGTGAGCAGGTATATGAACAATCTAGGTAAAGAACATTGGGAGGCAGTAAAGTGGATTCTTAGGTATTTGAGAGGTACTATTACACATGCATTGTGTTTTGGAGGTTCATACACTTTTCTACAGGGATATGTTGATTCATATATGGCAGGTGATAAAGACAGCAGGAGGAGCACCACAGGTTATGTTTTTACTATAGGCGGAATAACAGTAAGTTGGATTTCAAAAATGCAAAAGGTTGTTGCAGTTTCAACAACAGAGGCAAAGTATGTTGCTGCTACAGAGGCTAGTAAAGAGATGATTTGGTTACAAAGGTTTATGGAGGAATTGGGAAAGAAGCAGGAGAACAACAGGTTGTACTGTGACAGTTAGAGTGCCATTCAGCTTGCAAAGAACTCAACCTTCCATTCGAAGACTAAGCATATACACTTGAGGTACCACTTCATATGATCCGCCTTGGAAGATGGAAAATTGAAGATGGAAAAGATACACATTAGGCAGAATCCTGGAGACATGTTAACAAAGGGAGTAACCAGGGAGAAGCTGAGTTCTTGCTCAGTTTCAGTTGGTCTTCAAGAATGAAGATGAAGATGAGAAATTTTCCATGTCCAAGAAGGTTCAGAGTCCAACATATACAACAACAATGGAGTTGTTGAGATTACTCTCCAAGTGGGAGGTTGTTGGTTGTGGAGCCTGATTATCTTCCTGATTTACAGTTCTTTTACTTTCAGCTGTGTTTATACCCCATGAAGTATTTACACCCCAGAAGTATGTACACTCTTCCACGCGGGGGAGTGCAGAGGGGGGGTACCCCCTCTGCGGGGTCCGGGGGGCCTATCCCCCCGGATGGGGGGTCTAGGGGCAAGCAGGCCCCCAGCGGGGGTTCGGGGGAAAAGCCCCCGAAGAAAAAATTGCCTTATAAAAGTATATTGTAATTTCATTGTAAATCTGGACTGTTCATTATAAGGTCACAGATCTAACGATAGAGATTATGTTAGGGTTTTTTTCCGTAGAAGGCAACCCTCTTTTATGAGGGAAATGTATTGTGGCTATGGTTGATGGTGAATATTATATTCTAAGAGAGGAGACTGTGAGAGAAAGAAGAGGAAGTTATAGCGGGTTTTGCTGTAGGTTGTATCCCTTCATTTGCTGGATAATAATAAAGGAAGGACCTAGGAATTTCTCTGGTGGACATATCCCACACTGGGTGAACCACGTAAATCTATGTCTCTCTTGTATTGTGTGTCTTCGATGTTTTGTTTCTGCATTTGTTTTATTTTATTACTCCGCGGTCCTATTTTTCTAACAAAATAGAAAAAGAATCAATGCCTTTTTTGGTAATACTGTTAATCCACTAGCGATATAGGAAAACAATTTCCACTGATTTGCTTCCTACAAGTGGTTTTTGAACAAGAGTCCAGAAGAAAATGAAAGGGACAAAATCTAGACCATAGGGATTCTCAACACTAGTTGTGTACCTGGATTTTTTGACTTCAAGGAGTTTATATCCTAGTGTGCTCGAAGGTTCGATTCCAGGAAAAGAATGATTAAAGTCACAAAAAAGTAAAGAATCCAGTCATTCTTACTCCCAAGATGTTCAAGAAAATTCTCTGCCTTCCTTCTAAAAATAAACCTCTTAATGTTTCCAATGCAGACGCCTTCCTAGCCTCTTAGGAAGGTGGTTCCAATCTATTGAGAGAATTTCCGCTATTGTCTACAAACATGTCAATCGACCTTTCAACAATTGATATAACTTTTATACAAGAGCCATACTATAACTTTTCATGGTTGTTTTCGCATGTGGCTGGGCGATAGTTGACTTCACACATACCTAGGTCATCATTGTATGTACAATACTTTTCCTTTTGAAAGGATTCCATGTTTGATTGGTCAGAGGTGATATCAGTTGAACCTTGTTTTTAGTTGATAAACTACTTAAGTACTGAAAGATTTTTTATGGATGCATATCTGGTGTCTGCAATTGTCTATTGTAATGTGTTTGAAAGTCTCCTTATTAAATCAAGTGTAAATATACATAATGAACCAGTTCAATTATGGCACTCGATGCTATACAAACATAAAGAATGATTCAATTTTTACATTGTTCAAGTTATTTTTTTTAGATAGTTTAGACACATGTTGCTTGGGGCAGAGCCCAAGCGAATAACTTAGGAAGTTGAAGAATTTATCAAGGGAAAGAGAGTTTTCATTCAAGAGGAAAAAAATACATACTTTTGATTGTATGGTTGTCAAAAAAATCCCCTTCTACTCCCTATTATTTTTTAGGATAGCTATTTTATCGTAGAAGTTTGCTGACAATATAGAGCTTGGTGCATTTTATTTGACAAGAAAATAAAATAAAAATTCATTACATTTCCTTTTCGAGTTGGTGACACAATGGTAAGGAATCTGACGCATCTAAAAGAAGTCTCATAACACTTAGTGTATCTAATCTAAAATGAGCACAACCTCTAGGTGGTTTTGACTCCGAGTGTATGTTTTCACAACACTTACAATCCATAAGATACAAAAATCTCTTCATGATATTTGATGAGGAAATCAATGACAATTCCTCTGCAAAAAAGGACATCAATGGATGCAATGATGACTTGCCGACAGAAATAAGTTCAAACACAAAAATCCAAAGCAAATCAAGACAAAGGGGGAAAATCACTACTAATGTCTAGTCTTCCTTTAATCCCCAACCACATAAGAGCTCCTCCTCTGGGAAAATAATACAACAACATAATCTAAACGTGTAACATCTCGCTCTTACATGCACTTCTGGCCCTTCTACTGCTCTTTCTCCTTCTGTCTCAGGTACTTGTACATTACTACCTGGGATCCTCTTCATCATACTCTTCCTTAGCTGCATTACAACACTCTAGTAGTTCACGGACAATCACCTTGGCTCTGTGTGCATTGCATACTGATACAACCTCCATCTGCTCTTCTTCCAAGAAGATCTCTGTTTGAATCACCTACAACGTTGCATCTATTGATGGAGATTCATGTTCAAATGTAAATGTGATTTTTAACCTCTAGACCAATTCTTCCCATCTTGACGTCTCCCTCCGCATATCCAATGCCGAACACCAGTTCCTTAGAATTGTGTCCAGTGTGTGTATAAATATGTGCATCCACTCTGTTTCTAGTATTGAACTCCATAAATCCTTGCACTGTTCTACATGACCCAATGGGTCACTCTCCCCTATATAATTCTGCTCATATTTTCTTCCTTACTGCCAAACCTTATTATCATTAGTCTACTACATTGTGACTAGTATTTCATTCCCTATCTCTCTGCATCCCACCACTTGGATGGATTCGATTTTAATACAACATCTAGTGATAACATCCTTTTCTATTCGAGTACCTGCAACTCAAATTATTTTACAAACATACTTATATAAGTTAATCCATCATACATGGGTGGATCACATAGCTATGTTCTAATCCAACGCAAGGATCAAGTAATGTGCGCACATCGTCTAGTTGACACTTCATGCATTGTCTATTTCCAATGCTCTATACCTTCTTTAGAATCTGACACACATGAACTGATACTTCTCCAACTTAGTGCATCATCAATTGTCAAGTCGAAATAATCCTCCATCCATGCAATAATGTTATATAAATTGTCAATGTTGTTTCCTTTCGCTGGCTCTATGTATCTCTTTCCTTTTGATGGGTTCAAGAGTGTCGTAACTTTCAAATCTCCAACTTCAAATATCATCTCCCTCTTCTTCAAGTTGATGATCTCTTGGTTATCAAAATCCCATTCCAGTACCATCAGTGTTGGATATGGTTGACTGTCATCCACGATATCAATAACTTCAAAGTCTTCCACGTTGTGTACCCCATCTATGTTCACAAGTACTTCCGTAAAACAACCAATCGAGACTATTTTGTGCCGATTCACGAGCCTTGGCTAAACAAGAAACCATACTAAATTGGGTTTTCCTATCAAATCCCATGTCTTCTTAGGTAACACATTCACATCGGACCCTAAGTCCAAGATAACATTATCCACATCATACTCTCTAATATACACACTGAATCTGAATTCTCCATTGGTTCTCTTCCTGCGCAGTACCTGATTTACTATCCTTTGGATGATAAGAGTTTCCCTTCCTCTTGTGAAATGATATATCATGTCATATAATGTACTTAGTGCAATGTCATATTTCATTATCTCTACATAACTTCTCAGGAATTCTGTTAGTGTGTTTACCTTCCCAGTTAGCTTCTCTGGTGTAGCAAAATCTTCTACATGAGGTGTAACTAATGTTGATGCTCCCCAATCCACTCCGAGTACTTCTTTCCTTTCCCTATGATATGTATCCTTTTATTTTTGAGGATCAATGGTTGGAATAGGCCCTGATGACTTCCTTACCCATTGTTCAATATTATTTCCTTCATTTTTCATATCAAACCTAGTTATAGTTCCTCCACGCGTAACAAATGCTACTCTTGGTCCTTCATTGCATCTTTCAAATGATATCTTCTGCAAATTTTAATTTAGATTCTAGTTCTGGTTTCCTTTGGCCTACCACTTCACAACTAGTTGGGGACAATATTCTATTGAGTGATCCAGTGCTCTACAATATGTGCTTGTTGTACATGGATTCTGGCAGTCGTGGGCCACGTTTCCAGGTTGATTACAGTTATAACATATCATCAGTCCTCTTCCTCCTCTACCAAAATTTCCTCTTCCTCGGTCTCTACCAAATTTTCATTTGTTCCCTGGATTGAAACCTCTTTGATTGTTGGATTATAGACCCCCTGCTTCTACTACAACATTCTCTTCTTGGATCCTATACATATCTAATGTTCACTCCCTCATTAAGTTGAATGCTCGACAATCATTTTCCTCATGTCCCATTGATTTGAAAATGTTGTAGAACAAGTTCCTTGGGGTTCTTTGATACTTCTGTAGTAATGGACACTCCATTGGGTGATGGCCCCATTTCTTACTTATCACACAATATCCTCCTCCTAGTAATGGATTCGGCGTTCCTGGCGCCAAACACTGTGAGAATACTGGGAATTTGTCCTTGTGATGGCCTTCAGTCCTACATTTTGTACACTAATTTTTTTTGTGTTTCTACTTTCCCTTTGTCATTTCTTCCAGTTGAATTTTCAATGCAGCTAACTACGTCTGGAGTTGCACCATTCCTCCGTTGTCTTCCATAGAAGTGATTCCAATTTCATTACAATTTCTAGTGCCTCAGGATGCAACACAACCTTTTGTTGGATCAATGGTCTACTAATGTGTGGTAGAAGCCTAAAAATAAAACATTCATGATGTTGTTGATATGGGATATGGAAAGTCAGTCTACCCATCACATCCTTAAATCTCTGGTCGAAATCCCACATTGACTATTTTTGTACCTGTTTAATCTCCTTCATTTCTGTGATGTGTTGAAACTCTGGATTTGGCTTCTTGAACTCCTTCGACAATTTTTTCTTAATCTCTACCAACGTCCTGGCCTATCCTATAGGCGTGATGCTCTGCATATTCATATACCATACTAGTGCACAACCTATAAATTTTGTTGTTGATGATGTTTTGGTAGATACGAGAGGTATTAACCTCCACATGTAACCTATGACCTCGAATAGAATATTTTAGAAGCAAGTGAACCATTAAACAAATGTGTGGAAACCCTAGAATATTGTTAGAAAGTAATAGATGTGCTTGTTTAACCATAGAAAATATAACAATATTGTCACCCAAACATAGGCTAAAGCCACCCCCAAGCACCTTAACCTTGACAAAGAATGATTTCAGAAGAAAACCAATAGCCAAGCAAGGCTAATGCACCAAGTAAAGATAACCGAGACAGACAAACATTCTCTAGGCAGAGAATTGTCAACCTGGACCATTCTCTACATAGAGAATACCTGTCCACTAGCAATCTGTTCTATCTGGACCATTCTTTACCTAGATAATTTTTGTCTACAAGAACACTGACTATTCATCTAGCTGATAATCATTTTCAACACTCCTGATAGTATACATGGAAATCATAACAATGTCATTTAATAGAACACAATTGTGTCTATCCTTAGTAGTACATAACTACTATCCAGTGGTACACAACCACACCAAGTAGTACACAACTACTCAATCAGTGAAAAATAGTCACAATCAATTAAACACATCCACCACAATAGCATACATCTACTGTCTAGAGACATACAATCTTCATAGCGATCATATCATCTGATATCAACCTGCACAAAAAACAATATCATGATATAATCTAAATCATTTGGGCTATTCTTCCACTCACATATGTGAGATCTGGAAGAGAATTTACCATCATAAAGTAAGACATCAGTCATGAGATGTCTGGACTATTCTTCTCAAGCATAGAAGAATAATTGTCCCGATTTTTGAGCCTTGATCATTCACCTAACTGGGCCATTCCTCCAGCACTAAACAAAGTGCAACCTAGAGAGAATGAGTCTGTCCTAGGGAATGCCTATCCCTGATTGTTGAACCTTGACCATTCCCCTAATTGGGCCATTCCTCTAGAACTAAACAAAGTGAAACCTGGAGAGAATGAGTCTTCCCTAGGGAATTACTATCCGAACAATTCCTAAGGAAATGATTTTCCTGCACCAACCTCCAAAACGGGCCATTCTTCGAAACTGCTCACAATTGTGAACTTCGAAAGAATGACTACCCGACGAGGCGGGCCATTCTACTTGAACACTACTAAGAGTGACTGCCAAGAAGAAATACTATCCTAGACCATTCCCCCACACTAGCCATAAGGGGAATCATTATCTATGGTACATCAACAATCTATCAAACAATTTTCATTAAGAAAATGACCGTCCAATGTGGACCATTTTCTGAACTAGAAAATGCCTTTCCATCAGAAATATCAAACCACTTTCCAAACTGGAAAATAGCTACTCATCCTGGACCATTTTTTGAACTGAAAAATGACTATCCATAAATTAATAACACATTAGTGCTCCAGCCCAACTTGGGAGTCATATCTTCTCTTTTCAATAAGGAAGTCATCTCCATGAGCTCCATCTTGTTTCTTCAGTACACAAACTTTTTCATCTTGGACAGAGGCTTTACCAAAATATTTACTATCTTATCATCTGTGGAGATAAATTGGAGAACCACTTCTCCTTTCTAGACCTCATCACGAATAATGTAATTCTTGATCTCAATGTACTTCAATCTTTCTGGGACATTGGTTTTCTTTGAAGGCTTCATATAGCTCTAATCATTACAATATATCATGGTTGGATTCAATTATTTTATTTCCTGCTAGCTCATAATATCGTGGCAAGGCTCAAACTGGAACATATCCAAGTGGCACTTCTTTTGTCATCATGAGAGTTTGTCATGGATTAGCAATCCACTATCCTAGACTTCTGAGTAACCATTCTGATACAATATCTCTGTTATATGATTTTTTTCACCACGCTTCTGTTGTGCATTGGAGGCTCTGCACCAAGTTGTTTGAATCCATACAAGATCTTCTTCCATCTGCATACAAGGGTGTCTTTCTTGTATACCTCAAAACCTTGAAGTTTCTCTACATATGATTCTTTTTTCAATTGCTCTGTTGAGGAGAACAATCCTTACATTCATCTGATGTAAAATCCAACCCATGGATATTGTAGAAGATATAATGACTTAGGTATAGGTATGCATGTTTACTAGAGAAAGTTATCATCATAGTCTTCTCCCTCCATCTGGCAGAACCTTTAGTTCTGAATCTTGCTATACTTCATCAAAACTTCCATTTCTTCTTCTTGATTGCTTCTAGTGGGTTAAAACCAAGCTGGTAGTCTTGTGATTCTCAATACAATGACTAGTTGTTTTGGCTTTTGTTTTTGTCTTGGAATCTTCATGTTTTTCCTCATGTTTCTCTTTAGCTTTGGGGTCCATGGAATTTTCTATAGATTTCATGCCCTAAAGATTCTGACTTCTTCCTTTCATCATAGGATCATGGATGTGGATGGGCAACCAGGGATACTTTAAGGATTCTTTTCTAAGAAGACTTCTTCTAAATTCAAACTGAACACGTGATGCTTTTCATGGCTGCTACCATTGATGGGAACATGGATAGATACTTCATAATCCTCAATGGATCATATTATTTAGGATTATCTCCCTCCTAATCCTTGCTTTGTGCATGAATGCATGCTCTTCTTTTGGAATTATATAATTGGCTCCCTCCATCTAGGAGAGTTCACGCTTCCATTTGCATCCTTATTGTCTTCTGCAAAGTGTCTCAAGTCTTTTTCTAATTTCCTTTTGATTGTTGACTTATTTTTGTTTTTACTTCTTTCGTGTTTCTTCAAGTTTGATTTTGATTTTGGATTATCTTGCAGTTTTTACTTATGTTAATAGCTTCCACAGGAATTGTAACCAAGGATTGTCAATGTACTTCATCTTTTCATGTGTATTGCTTGACTTGTAGTCACCGTGATGGCAATCCTTATCTTTTTATTGTTCCATAGGTATTGTTTCTCTTTGAACTTATTATCTTATAAGAAATAGATATGCAAGATATGTACATAGACTATGTAAACATGGTATGTACAAGAATTATGAAGAATATTGTTACCTTGTCTTAGAAGAAGAAGTTTGTTTTATCTTGCTTGGCCTTCTTTGAGAGTTCCCTTTCTTCAGCAACTGATGCTTTGTGTGTTTCCTTCCTTTTTTTTGACTCAGGACAATGATTCTTGTAGTGATCATATTTTCAACAGTTGAAGCATTTTATTTTTGACATATCTTTCTCTCGATTTGGTTTCTTCCTTGAGCCAAAATTCTTTTTATTCCTGAAATTATTGAACCTTGTTGTGAAGGCTTGATCATCCTATTTATTTTGGGGTTTCTCTTTTTCACTAATCCTTGATTCTTCTTGTGCACAACAAGACCAAAGTTCTTCAAATTTGGGATACTCCTTCCTTGTGTTCATGCTTACAGCAAATTCATCCCATGTCTTTGGAAGACCATTGAGTACTATATTTACCAGTTCCTTCTCTAAAATTATTTCTTCAATATCTTGTAGTTGATCTCTTAATTGAGATATTCTCACAAGGTATGATGTTATTATGTCATCATCATTCATTTTCATGTCATGGAGCTCATTCTTCAAACTCATTACTTGTCCAATGTTTCTAACTGAGAAGAGGTTTGTTAGGGCATCGTACATATTCTTAGATGAGTCAAGATGGGAGATGTAGGGTATCAAGTGGTCTTTTATATAGTCCACTATGATACTCATGGCATTGATGTCATTGTCTTTTAACTTCTCCATAACTACAATGTTCTGAGGTTCCTTCTCCTTTCCTTCTTTGAATTGTGGTTCCACAATATTTCCTTTCATGATATCCAACACTTTTTTCTTGGAAAGGATGAGGTCAATCCTTGTCTTCCATGATCTGAAGTTAGAAGCCCCTTCTAACTTGTTTTCTGACTTCATAGAGTAAGTCATAACTGCTTTGACTTGGTCAACTTTTGACCAAAAACTCAAACTTGGCGTCTTATCTTGTTGAAAGTACCAGGAGGTGTGCTAGGCTAGGGTGCACTAGGATATCTAGAAATTAGGTCAATCTCTTCACTTAAGGTGCCTCAACAAGAGGGTTAGGGTTTTGTTTCTGCAACAAAAACTAACTGCAACTACAACTATAACTGAGAAAGTCCTCCCAATCTATCTTCCATCGGTTAGACTGTCCGAAGATAGTGTGGGCCCATATCCTATTAAAAAGTAATATATGTGCTCATTTAAACATAGAAAATATAACAATATTGTCACCCAACCATAGGCCAAAGCCACCCCGAACACCTTAACCTTGACAAAGAATGATTCTGGAAGAAAACCAATATCCAACAAATGCTAATGCACCAAGCAAAGATAACCAAGACTGATCAGGAAGTCCAACCATAACCAATAGAAAGTCCTATCCTAAGCCAAGAAGATAGACTGCAATAGTTGTGGTTGTAGCTACTCCCCAGACTTGCGCACTTGCCTAGTTTCTGCAGTGCACACTTCTTCACTGCTGAAATTTCAAGTTCTGTGTAACAATTGAGGTCTGGATACTTGTGTTTATACTATTTTTCCTTATCTGTTTGGGCCGAATTCTCATTCTGGAGGCTAAATACTTAATATTAAGTATTTCCTTGAGTTGACTTGTCTTCTAGGGTTATGTTCAATGCTTTAGGGTTTCTTCTTGCTTCCCAAAATATTCTATTCTTGTCAGGATTTCACATGGAGGTAAATACCTACCACAAATACCATAATATCAACAAAGATAAGTCATCCTAGAAGAATACATAATATTAGAATATTATATTCCATAAATACAAGTCGGATCCACAGGAAAAAGATAAACAAAAAATATAATTACCAAAAAGTCAGGTTAGCCTAGCCAGAAAAGTCACTGGATAGATTAATATAAATAGAGGATGTTTTAGCTCATTTTTACACCGAATTAGTGCACAAATATTGTGTAGATCTATAGTTGCAGCTACAACTGCAGTTGCGAGGAGGAATAAGGGTGCATGATCATCTCTTGGTCTTGGTCTCTCTCTTGGTGATTTTCTTGGTGATATTCTTTGTGACATTCTTGGTGATATTCTTTCTAAGTATGGCACAAGTTTGAGACAGAGAGTAGTGCATCTGTAGCTGCTAGATTTTTGTATGGTACTTGTTTTGTGAATATGGAGACTCTCTCTCTTGTGCGCTATCCTTGGAGAAGGAGCTCTCTACTTATCTTGATTTGTTGTTGCAGTTAGAAACTAGGATTTATCTGTTGGTTCTGGAGTAGGCTTGCCATACTTATTCTAAGTAAAGGTTAGTGTGCTCGGGTGTGGAATATGTGAATGCCTATGGTTGGATGACAATGATGTGACATTGTCTATGTTTAAACAAGCATACCAAAATTTCAACATGGTTTCAGAGATGGTTTCCTTCATAATAGTCTAACCAATGGAAGGAAGATCCCCAGTTTGACCCATTTCCAAGCTTGTTGAGAACTTATTGAAATCACTAAGAAGGTCTCATAAGTAGGGTGCATCTCTTCCTCGGATCAGATCTACAAATTTCTGAAGTTGATATATTAGGGTTTCCTCATAAAAAACCTTAGGTTTGCAGTGTGAGTTCCTTCATGCTAGTTCCTTTGTACCACTTGCAACACTAGTTATAATGGAAATTGCAACACCAAGTGTAGTGCCATTTGCAACACTAGTTGCAATACCAGTTGAAACACTAGTTGCAGTGCCATTTGTAGTGACAATTGCAACACCGGTTGTAGTACCAGTTGCAGTGCTAGTTGTAGTACCAGTTGCAACACCAGTTGCAGTTCCAACACCAGTTGCAATAAATTTTCTGTGAAATGTTAGGCCTAATATTTGGTTGTTCTAGTGCGCCTTACCATAACACATCTATAGTTACCTTTAGATTGCATGTTGGATCACTTTGAATTTTTAGGGTTTGTCATTTCTTGTCGTTGATGCTGGATGGTGCCATTGTTTGTCGCTACCTGTCACTGCTACCTGAGGTATGTACTTAGATATGTTTAAATTGTATCACTATTTTGAGTGTGATTGCAGGAGAAGGGATATCTAGTCCAAGAAACAATTGTATATCAAGAGTATATCAGATCCAATGCATTCAGAGGAACAACACACTCCAGTTTTGATTTTTTTCATATGCCTCTAGTGGTTATGTCATTATTGTGACCTTATGAACATATAGTTGTATTTTGATCTATTGAAGTTATGATGATCATACTAACCTCTGTTCAAAGTTAAATTTAGAAATTAACTTTATTCAAAGTATTAGATTGATTAAGGTTGAGACTTTAGAGTTTATTTGCACTATATTCTCTAATTCAAATTTCTATCTAGAAAGCATATTGTCTTAAGTACAAGGGACAGGTTGAAGAGAATACTTGTCATATTGAGTGAAGGAGACTCAAAATAAAATCAATAAAATTCATTCTTGAAGATAAGACTCTAGGTTCCAAGTTTGATTAAATTAATAAGTTTTCAATTTGCACATGTGAAGTTTGATAATTTCTACATTACTAGTTGTGACAACAATCCTTGAAAGGTTATATTACTGCTAAATACAATGAATACTTGGCAGCATTTCAATATGATTGATATAAATGCTTGTAATATGAACTAACATCTCCTCTAGGAGATATTTCTTATTATTGTATTTTTTTTTTGGTTCTTGTTCCAAAGATGTCACAAGCAATAGCTCTAAGAAGGAACTACTGTGATTATTGTTCTTGTTCTTGTTATTATTATTATAAGAGTGTTATTCTTGTCTATTGTTTTTCCCTTTTTTCCCTTGTTCCGGGTAGGTCACATGTGATAACTTTAAGGGAAGCTATAGTTATGGTTGCAGGAGACAACATATTAGACGATCTTTAGTGTTGGTTGTGGAGCCTGATTATCTTCCTGATTTAGAGGTCTTTTACTTTCAACCGTGTTTATACCCCATGAAGTATTTACACCCTAGAAGTATGTACACTCTTCCACGTAGGGGAGTGCATGGGGGGGGTACCCCCTCTGCGGGGTCCGGGGGGGCTATCCCCTCGGTTGGGGGGTCTGGGGGCAAGCGGGCCCCCAACGGGGGTTCGGGGCAGAAGCCCCCGAAGAAAAAATTGCCTTGTAAAAGTATATTGTAATTTCATTGTAGATATGGACCATTCATTATAAGGTTGCATATCTAACGATAGAGATTATGTTAGGGTTTTTTGCCCTAGAAGGCAACCCTCTTTTATGAGGGAAATGTATTGCGGCTATGTATGTTGGTGAGTATTGTATTCTGAGAGAGGAGACTATGAGAGAAAGAAGAGGAAGTTACAACGGGTTTTGTTGTAGGTTGTATCCCTTCATTTTGCTGGATAATAATAAAACAAGCACCTAGCAATTTCTCTGGTGGATGTAGCCCACACTAGGTGAACCACGTAAATCTGTGTCTCTCTTGTATTGTGTATCTTCTGTGTTTTGTTTCCACATTTGTTTTATTTTATTGCTCCGCGGTCCTGTTTTTCTAACAACTGATATCAGAGCGTAAGGTAACTCAAAGGAAAAGAGGGTTCCTGGTTCGAGTGGGAGAAATGTCGGAACATGGAAAGTTTAGGGTTGAGAAATTTAATGGCCAAAACTACCATTTATGGAAGATGCAGATGGAAGATTATTTATATCAGAAGGATCTATTCCTACCATTGAGCGGAGTAGCAAAGAAGCCGATGGCCATGAAGGATGAAGAATGGAAGATTCTTGACAGAAAGGCTCTAGGAACGATACGACTGAGCCTGGCAGCGTCAGTGGCTTTCAATTGTTAGGATATTTAGACACTTAGGAGTTAGTTAAGATCTACTTGGTCTAATATGTCGTTAGGTAAAAGTGTGTTTCTTTAGTATGCCTTAGTATGCATTTGTAGTTAGGCAATACGATGGTCACGATATGTTCCCGACATAGAGTGATCCGATGGTTCATACTCTCCTCGATCTTAACGACCGTTCATCCGTGGCTTAACACCCGATTGGTCCATGATCTCTATTTAAAGAGCATGGAGGGTCATTTTCCGATGATCGATTGTGAGAAACTCTCTTGTAAAATCTCTCTGTAATCTTTTTCTTTGCATTAATAAACTGATCCAAGTGGCCGCGTTGGCTGGGGCCGTGGATGTTTCCCCGTAGGG
>CBVK0100115164.1:0-10246 GCA_900067695.1 Picea abies
ACGCCAGCCTACTCTAGTAATGTGTGAAGTAATTTCGACAAATGAAGTACTATTAATGGTAATATTTTCATGATGACTTAAATGAGCAAAGAATACTCACAATGAAACAGTGGTGATAGTTCATGTCCCAAAAAGGCCATTTAGTACTATGACTATAACCTGGTGGAGGATAACACTAGTAAATCACATCCTGAAATTTGATTTAAAACAATCAGTCCTAGTCAAGTCACCTTCCAACCAATACCTTGACTTAGAACATATGCAGGAGGAGGCATGGCACTTGGAAGTAGTAATGCAACCTTATATGCTTCGGTTGACTGTTAAAATGTCATGACAAGGTTATTGTCAAATTACAACAACATTTACTGAAAGAGCCATGTCCACCTCATCATCCCCAAGCACTATCATGCAAAATATTTGAAGATCTAACCACTTCACATGTCGAGCAATCCCAAAACTCCTACTAGTCATTTTTAAACACAAGAAAAGGTTAAAATCTGGCAGTTTTGTATAGCCTCAATAAGAATAACAAGAACTGCAGACATCATTCCAAACATATGGCCTGCATCAAAAGTATCTCCAATGCCCAATCTTCCTATACCAGTTGATCCTGGATCACTTTATCAGGATCAACCATACCTCCAATACAAAACCTTGCTAAAAATCTAGCACTCATTGATGTACTACAACTTGATCTCTTTTGCTTCATTTATAAACTATAAACATCATAACACAACCTTCTTATAAAATTTCCCCTTGCAATATTAGATATTTCTTGAAAATGTATTGTTGTTTTTATATAAGATACGTTACAATAGTGATACACACTTATTACAAATATAAAGGAAAGTCAATGAGGCGTTGGTTCACTCATGAGGTTTATGGAGGGTACCATGTTCCATCCCTGCTATGTTCTACACTGCTTGAATGGCACAAGTTTAAGAAGGAGGTTTTTAGTCTGAAATGAATTTGGTGAATAAATACCCCTTGGATCTAGGGAAGGATATATGTTCTCTTTGAGAACATTCTACACTGCTTGAATGGCACAAGTTTAAGGAGGAGGTTTTTAGTCTGAAATGAATTTGGTGAATAAAAACCCCTTGGATCTAGGGAAGGATATATGTTCTCTTTGAGAACAATAATGTAGAGATACTCCTTAGATTTTTTGTTTTATATTAGAGACAGATGTAATGAAAATTGTTTATAAATAATAAGAAACCAAAAACATCATCTTACATTTTTTTTTTCACAAGTTTTCTAAAATTGATTCGTAATTATTACACAACTAATTGCTCAAATGTATCGATGCTTATGCCAGGAATAACAAGATATTGAGAATAGTATAAAGAAGGGAGGCTTGCACAAGTGGCCACCGGAAGCTGTCACACCTATCACAGGTACATGATGGCAAATAAATGTAGTCACTTGACCTCAATCCAACATGAACAAGCAAGGGGAAGGACCATGCACCCTCATGATATGAGGGTTATCTTAACCCCAAGAGAAGGATTATAAACATGTTGTCCCCTCTACCCGTATTAAGGACTAAAGTCACATTATCGTGTGGGGTAGTAGGATGGGAGAACCATAGAAAGTGCATGTGGATAAGGTGTTGAGAATGGACATAATGCAATGGCTTCACTCTTATCATGCATTTGTTGCTTCCATTGCTTTCTTTTATCTTACTAGAAGTCACATTATCGTGTGATCATAGCAAGTGCATGTGGATAAGGTGTTGAAAATGGAGATAAAGCAATGGCTTCACTCTTATCATGCATGTGTTGCTTCTATTGCTTGCTTTTATCTTCGAACTATCTAGCTAAACTCTAATCAATTTTAGTTGGTCTATGTTACTAGGATTTTCTTAGGCTATTGCTTAGATATATCATTGTTAATGCTTGGGTAAATGTTTAAAACAGGGAGTCTTGCACAAGTGGCCGCCAGAGGTGGTCACCGCTCAGCCTTGTCATGGGTACAATATGGAAAATAGGCTTGGGAAATCCACCTCAAACTAGAATTATTGAAGAGGATGAAAGAGCTTGCACCCTCGTGATATGAGGGTGATGGATCTTAACCCCAAGATAAGGATCAAGAACAAATTTTTTAACCCTCTGCCAAAATTAAAGGCTAGAAGTCACATTATTGTGTGGGCTAGGATGGAAGAATCATAGCCAGTGCAAATAAATAAGGTGTTGAGAATGGAAATAAAGTTATGGCATCAATCTTCTAATATTTTATTTTCTTTTGTGGCTCACTTTCGTCTCTTTGCTATCTACTTAAAGATCCAAATTGGTTTTAGCTAAAGATCCAAATTGGTTTTAGTTGGACTAAGTTACTACAATTTTCTTAGGCTTGGTCTCAAAACAGGTAAGCACCTCCTTGGATTCCTCAACTTTAGTGTTGTAAAGTGAAGGAATTGCACTTGCCATTCTCTCGGACCAAGGGGGACTGTTATCTCTATGCACAAGATGTGTGTTCACTCTCAATTGCTAAGAGGCTGGACTCGTATTGTTTTCAACTAGTTAGTGCATTTCTTTGTTGTTGGTGAATGTTTTATTAGCATGCATTCTTGATCTAAGCTGCCTATGGTACCTAGAGTAGGATGTGTTTTTTGTCTAAGCTTCAAAATTATAACTCTTGGTTTCTTGCCTAAAGATTTTATGAGAAAAAGTTGAAGGCACACTTGGGAGGATGGGAGGTGTTACCCCCCATCCTAAGAGTAGGATGGGGGAGATCATGTCTCATAGCCCACAATGAAGACAATGATCCCATTGATGATGATCATGATCAACATGTCCATCGTAGCACCCCAGCAACCCCCCTCAAATTGCCCCTTCTACATTGGATCAACCAAGCTCATCACATCTAGTAACTCAGTGTATGGGATATGGTAAGAGAGTGTCGCCAAGAGGTATGTTAGTCCTTATTTCACACGAAGTGTGGTGCTTAATATACTAGGCATGTTGATGAGGATCATTGGTTGAAGTTGGAGAATGGATCATAAAATCAAAAAGTTATGTTTGTTTCCATGTTTCACCTTGGTGGCCAGCATACGTGCCCTAGTTCATTCTCTCATGAGAAGAGGGGCTAAAGGCCCAGAGGTTGATTACCGCTGCTAGCAAAAGAAGAAGAATCCTAAAGAAAGAAAGAGAAAATAGCAAAGGACTCTTAAAAGAAATTCCATACTTGAGCTATACCCTTTCTACATTCTCCCCAGTCCCAAGCAGTGATGCTATAACTTGAAACCTTGTAAAGGGTACTTGCAAATATGATAAGAGGAAAAATAAAAATCTAGATTAGAGGGTTTAAAAAATTTAGCACTTAGGAAGTGATAACTCAAGAGCAAGCCCACTCTCCCCAGAGGCACTCATAGAAATGGATTCCATGGCTCCATAAGCCATAAATTAAGCCCAACACGTACCACTATCACACTTACTGTTGAAGGGTTCTCTTCTTTCACTATTTCCCTCGAGACATATCCCTCTACTTGCATCATTTCTTTCATTGTTTTGGTTGGCACACCTAATTGGGTCAGATGAAGGTCCTCCCATATTCAAGCTTTCCAACTTACATAATGTACTGAGCTAATGTGAAATTTGAAGGGGATACTTGATGTGAATTATTTATGTGGCTTATATCTTAAATAAATGCTTAATTTGTATGATCTAATAATGTCATGAGCTAATGTGAAATTTGAAGGGGATACTTGATGTGAATTATTTATGTGGCTTATATCTTAAGTAAATGCTTAATTTGTATGATCTAAGGACTGGTATATCTTATGAACATTGTCTTTACTTGATATCATACCTTGTTCTGATTTGGATGCCCCTATCATGGTACTTTGAAGGACACCCCAGGCTTTCACCCAGGACATTGTGCCTCTACTGTAGGATAGAGCATTGAGTCATCCAGTGGCTTGATACAATCAAATACTAGTTTTCACATCTTCTGGACCTTAGATGATAGACGAATGGGCTTGTTTATGCTAGATGTGGTAATGGTAGCATAGAGATGGGTAGGAAGCCCACACCTTGGGATCTACACCCTAGAGACTATCATTCATTGAATGGAGGATGTTACATTGGGAGATGATTGGATAACACACAGAGATGAAATACACCCTTATCCTCCTTGGACATCATCCTTTACACCCTCAACGTTGGGGATTTAGATGATGATGTCATTCTAGGGTTTGATGGAGATGATGGGGTTTGTTTCCACTTTAACAACCCATGATGTCACATGGCACTTGAGGATGGTATTCACCTTGCTACACTCCTTGATGATGCCCACTTGGCCTTTGGAGACTTTCTCCATACCCTTGAGGGCTTGACGTCACCACACGTGTGACCTTTATATGTATTCTTTTCATAATTCGACATTTGTTGACCCCACTTGTCACATGAAATATTGACTTTTGTGGAAAATCGAGTGTTGGGGTTTCCTTTTAACTAAGGATAATGCTCCAACTTTTTTTCATCATCACACTTCACTCCTCACAGTTGTGTGGGAGATCTCTCTAATATTTTTTCTCGAACTTTTTTGGCTTCTTAGATCAAGTGTGCACTTCTTTAGGAACGTGGAAGGATTATTGTGTGGATGCTTGCACTTCTTGGATGATAACTTATTGAAACAATGGTTTTCTTTGGTATAGCAACTAGAGAGAGTAAGTAATTTACTTTAAGTTAATGTGTTTTCTCATGATATAATATGATAATAGCTATCTTGTTTTAAGTAAACCCTAGGAAGGAGACATAAGGGTTTCTCTCCTTCTACACTTTTGTTTGTCCAAGTTTTGTCTAAAGGTATTAAGAGACATAATTCATTGCTAGAGTTCAAAGACCTAAAGCCCAACAGAGGTTGCACCTTAGGGTTTTGATCCTAGTCCATCTTGATCCTTGAACTAGGTAATCTAGAAGAGGGAAAACGACATCTAGGGACCAAGTGAGGTTGCACCCTAGAAATCATTTTCTTGGAAGTTTCAGTCCTAAGGCCCAAGAGAGGCTGCACCTTATGGATAAAATCCATTCTTCTTTACTATATAATTCATTCTTCAAGTGTTGCATGCTTGACTCCATAAGCCCTAGAAAGTCAAGGGCACTAGTCTAGAGTTATCTTTGTGGTGAAAATACTCTTAGAATTAGCATATTGTCTCTCCAAGCGATTTGACTCACTTAACTCTAAGTTTGGCAAACAAATCGTATTTAAGGAGATACAGGAATTCAATTTCGAACACCATAGGACTATTTGATGCCTTTTCAATTGAATTCATCCCAAGAAGAAATAACTACATTGCAGATGCCTTGGTTGTCTTTGTCGCTACCCTACAACCTCGCAAACAAATGCTTCATGACATATGGAAGATGGAAGTTGTCTTTCAACCATTTGTTCTGGATAACCTTGAACACTGGCAAGTCTTCAACGATGATGCCCATATCCTTCATTTTTTGAAAAGGAGCAGGGAATTCTCAGAATCTAAGTTAATTTCCTAGTTGAATCCATGAATTTATGAGTTGAATATTTACTTAATGACACTCTCCCAAAGGGAATCCTGCCTTTGGAAAGAATGTTCAATGGCCATGATATGTACAAAGGAAAACCCATTGTTGATCAATCTGATGAGGCCTTTGGGGAAAACCATTTGGACAAAAACCAAGGCATATTAACCCCAAGTTAGCCCCCCACATCCAAAAAGAACTTCAAAAGATGGTAGAGGTCTAGATCATAGCTACTATTAGGTACTCATCTTGGATGTCCAATTTGGTTGTTGTGCAAAAGAAGAGTGGATATATTAGATTATGTGTTGGAATTTATGCTCTTCGCCTTATTTGAACCTAAGGGGGGCCTCATTGTATCCTAGTAAGTAGGTTTCCCTCGGGAACAGGTTGTTACTAGGTGGTTCCTTGAAAATTCATCGTCTTTTCCCTACCATACTTGTCACTTTCCATACTTTTTCCCTCCATCTCCCCAACCTTTTGGGATCTTCGGGTGTATTGACCAAAGAAGGGATTGTACCTTACCTCGTGGGAAGAAGGGGTTGAAGGCCCAGACGGTAAAAATAGTTGACAAAAGATAAAATCCAATCATAAAACCTTTGAGATGCTTTGCCCAGGGATCCCCGAGAAAGCAATGAAACACTTCTATGTAAGAATAGGGGACCCACAAAATGAATGATAATGAATACTCAAGGTGTTAGTTAAGGGATAGGTCTCATCATGAGTCAACCTATCATGATCATAGGTATTTAGCGGTATGACATTACCATCATCTGGTCACCAAGTTAGGGCAGTGGCTCTCAGTTGCATAAATAAGGGAAAGGGGGTCTCATCACGAGCCATCCTTCTCATTTCCGCGAGGTATTTGTAAATGACACTATCATATATAGACACCAAGCGAGGACAGTGGCCTCCAACTAATTCCTTGAAACATGAAAGAAACATGAAAGAAAAAGCAAACAAATGGGCTTGGAAAAATTGCATTGCAGACAAAAGGCAGCTCACCCTTCACAAAGGCGCCCATAGTTAAGACAATACAAACCCTTGTATGTCATGAACCCCATACCCAAGAAGGTATTGTACCTTACCTCATGGGAATAAGGGGTTGAAGGCCCAGAGGGTAAAAGTAGCTAGCAAAAGATAAAAGCCAATCATAAAAACTTTGAGATGCTTCGCCTAGGGATCCTTGAGAAAGCAATGAAATGCTTCTATGTAAGAATAGGGGACCCACAGAATGAATGATAATGAATAGTCAAGGTGTTAGTAGGGGAATAGGAGATCTCATCACGATCCGACCATTAATGATCAAAGGCGGGCTAAGAAGAACGATGGCAAACAAATGGGCTTGGAAAAATTGCATTGCAGACAAAAGGCAGCTCACCCTTCACAAAGGCGCCCATAGGTAAGACAATACAAACCCTTGTATGTCATGAACCCCATACCCAAGAAAGGATTGTACCTTACCTCGTGGGAACAAGGGGTTGAAGGCCCAGAGGGTAAAAGTAGCTGGCAAAAGATAAAAGCCAATCATAAAAACTTTGAGATGTTTCGCCTAGGGATCCCTGAGAAAGCAATGAAACGCTTCTATGTAAGAATAGGGGACCCACAAAATGAATGATAATGAATACTCAAGGTGTTAGTAGGGGAATAGGAGATCTCATCACGAGCCGACCATTAATGATCAAAGGTATTTAGCGGTATGACATACCATCAACTAGTCACCAAGTCAGGGCAGTGGCTCTCATTTGCATAACTAACGGAAAGGGGGTCTCATCACGAGCCATCCTTCTCATTTCCACGAGGTATTTGTGAAGGACAATATCGTATCTAGACACCAAGCCAGGACAGTGGCCTCCAACTAATTCCTTAAAACATTAAAGAAACATGAAAGAAAAACCTAAGATGAAGAATGGAAAACAAATGGGCTTAGAAAAATTACATTGCAGACAAAAGGCAACTCACCCTCCACAAAATCACCCGTAGGTAAGAGAATACAAACCCGTGTATGCCATGAACCCCATGCCCAAAAGTTTACTCTACACAATATCACATACACATATGACTAGGATAGGCTCCACCTAGGAAACACCCTAGACCTCGGAGTTATTAACCCAATAGGGCATCTTCAGACCCCTTCCCAAACCTAAATTTGGAAAGTTGTATAACGTGCTTGAGCATTTGTTTGGTTTAGGTGGGTTTGATGCACATGTTCAAGTGATTTAATTATTAGATGTGACTCATGGACCCCTGTAGGGCATACTTGTTTGTCTTTGCAAGACCTTGCCTGGTGGACATGTATTCATGAGGGCTTGAAGACCATGGATGGACGTTGAAACCCCAAGCCTGGGGAAAGACAGTTACAACCAGTTTGCACAGTGAAGGAAGAGGATGTTGCCTTTGGAGGCACCCTGGCAAGGCTAAATGATCGGGGCCACCCTTCGCTGCCTGGACGTTGGCTTTCGAGACCTTGGATGTCACCCTAGTAGCCCATGAGGGCTTGAAGCCCATGGATGGACGATGAAGCCCCAAGCCTAAGGAAAGACAGTTACGACCAACTTGCATAGTGAAGGAAGAGGAAATTACCTTTGGAGGCACCCTAGAAAGCCTAGACGATGGAGGCCACCCATCCCCACCTGGACGTTGGCTTTGGAGACCTTAGATGTCACCCTAGTAGCCCATGACGTCACCCAGGGCTAGAGTTTGACATTGAGAGATGTTGGGATGCAGTTTTGGCACATGTGACATGGAGGAGGGCCTTTGGAGACCTTATGTTTTGTTAGATGACCTCAACATCTCATAGAGGAGGCCTAATGTCACCCTTCTAAGGGTTATTTTGTAAAGTGATTTATTTTAATTTTAATGAGAAAATTGACATGTAGGCTCAAAAATGGCATGTATTCATGAGGGGATGACCAATTCGAACCTTCATGAGGACTTGAAGCCCATGAATGGATGTTGAAACCCCAAGCCTGGGGCAAGACAGTGACAACCAGTTTTCATATTGAAGGAAGAGGACGTTGCCTTTGGAGGAACCCTAGCAAGCCTAGACCATGGGGGACACCCTTCCCCACCTGGACGTTCGCTTTGGAGACCTTCGACTAGGGTTTGACATTGAGAGATGTTGGGATGCAATTTTGGCACATGTGGCATGGAAGAGAGCCTTTGCAAGCCCAACGTTTTGCTAGATGACCTCAACATCTCATGGAGGAGGCCTAACATCACAATTTGAGGGTTATTTTGTAAAGAAATGATTAATTTTAATTTTAATGAGCAAATTGACATGTAGGCTCAAAAATCTAAAAATATACAACTATTGGGTAACTAAGCCAAGATTTTCCATATAAATACGGTTGGCTAAATTCATGTTTACATCATGTTATCCCCGATATCTAGGGATAACTAGGAGATCATGTCTCGAGGCCCATAGGTCGTAGACATGGAGTACCGAGAGCAGGATTGACCTGAGCATGGCCCTGGAGGGCCCATCTTTCTTCTTCTTTGCCATATTTGTCCTGTCAGTAGCAACAACTTCCATCACCACCGGCTTGGACTTGCATCGAAGAGGACTCTTGCTCCATGAGGTAATTTCTCCAAGGTATCATGGTATGTGTCATATTTGATCATTATAACCCTCTTATATATGCATTAGGTTTCTTTCATTTCTGATGACTGCTTGGATCTTACACTGATCCACTTGACCATTGTCGAGGTGATTGATGGGGTTGTTGTTCCAGAGTTTGTGTTTTAAGGCTATAAAACACACCGTCTAGGCATCCAAAAATAATAGTGTTTTCTTTTAAATCAAGGAACAAAGAGGGCTAGATCAGATTCAGTTTCTCAACTATCTCTGTCTTTCTTCCCTTTGTTCTTGGATAGTTATGTCCCGTTCTATCGCTGTCCATGATTGCTCTAATTCGGTTCTGTTTCTTGCAGTTTGCAGGATAGTATTAAATAGGTTCAATGCAATACTAGTTTGGTCTTGTAAACCTGGATCTACGTTTGGTTGTCTTACGTTTGGGACTGTCATAGATGATTGATTTTTATAATTTTTATAAAAGGGTTTTTTGTGAGTTTGTTACTTCAGATGTTTAGGCCCGATATTGGTAAGGTAACTTTAAGATTTAAAACAGAAAATAAAAAATCACAAGTAAGGCCGTTTCCTGGTTCAGTGAGGATTATAAGATTTTCAAACAGTAAAACATAACATACAGAAATATAAGATCGTAACCAAGGGAGAATCCTACATTTCCATTAAAACTTAAAGAAAGAGACGTAGATTTTCTAACAAAGAAAAGTATTAAGGAACAGAAGGCTACAGGTCTTAAAATTATTGAAATAATTTTAGAGGAAAGGCTGTAACACATTCAACATCCAAACCAATTCGAATTTATAAACAACAGTTGCATACAATCCCAAATTGATTCACTTGCTAGAAGTATACATAAAGAAGAAAATTTAACAAATGAAACTAGCGAAGGATAGAAACATAGTCACTGAATGACAGGATTCAGAATCTTCTTATGTTTGATATTCTGATAAACTTTAAAGCTGATTCCTCAAAATCTCTGTGTTCCCAAAATTTCTGAAGCCTCATTTCAGCCTCATGAAATCATATTTATACATTTTTTGTCCAAAATTCTAGTTGGTAACTAACCAACTTCCTAATCTCTCGGTTGCAATAGACTAGTGTCAACCGTTTGTGATTTATATAAAATACTAAAAATAGACATATTTTCAAAGTTTTAATT
>CBVK0100115184.1:0-12149 GCA_900067695.1 Picea abies
TGTAAAGGCAATTGCTGAGAAAAAAATGGAAGCTGAGAGCAAATGGAGAGCGGAAGCAAAAAGAGTAGCAGCAGTTTTTGATGATTACATCTGTGTGAGACATCCTCCAGGACACAGACCTGAGAGAGAGCCCCTGAGATGGGTGTGTGGTTCCTATCTGAGAAAGAGATGGAACGTAGTGATGGCCTCCTCCTTACATAGAGTTGAGAATAAATCTAGATGATTATCCTGTGTAATGCAGTGAGAAAGGATATCTGGTGAGTTGAACATGCATGTGGCTGAGCACAAGGTGAACATGTGAATTCCCATGAGCTGGGTGCATCGTTATGAGACAAAGATGAAGAAGATGTATTAGCCTCCTGTGGGTAGAAAGTTGAGATGATGAACCTGAGATGACTCTCACGTGTAATGCAGTGGGAAAGAAGATCTGTCGAGTTGGACATGCCCATGGATGAGCACAGGTGAATGTGATCCTAATTGTTGAGCACTAGTGAGTGTGGTTCTCCTATGAGACGTGGTGAGATAGATATATGAACATCCCTATGGATGTTCCCATAGTGGTTGAGCACTAGTGGGTGTATGAGATCCCTTTCTATATTGTTCAAGAGTCAGACTTACTTGTAACCCAAATTGTAATGTAAAGGGTACAGGTCAGCCCCACCTTAATGTAATAGATAATTAATGTAAAAGATAATTAACCTAGTTATTATTAATTATATTGTGAGTTAGAGAGGTTGGCCCTATTTTTCCAATAGACACTTATGTTGAAAGGTTCAGTCTAATATAATTAAAGATAAATTCCCCATTGAGGAATCATATATCAAGTGTGTGTTTGGAAATTTCAGCAAGTACATATTCTTGGGAAAAGTGTGCACCTCTCTTGGGAGATAGTATTCTAGGGTTTGTGAGCACCCTTTTGTGTGCTAGGATTTTTTGGTGGTGGTGGTATTTCTCATGAATAATATACCAAAGGATTGGATGGGTTTCCTTCCCTTCTTGAGAAGATTTTCCTAGGATACTTCTTATGTACTTGTGCCTAGTGCTTCTTCTTGTGATCTTGGTTACTGGAACACAATTGTACATGGTTTGAGTAAGATGATAAAATGGAATGAATTTCATGCTTAAACCTTGCTTATTGAAAAATAAACACTAAATACTTGAGTTGCTTGAGGTGCAATTCCACGTGTCTGATAGAATCGAGTTGAATGCATTCACATATTGATCCTATGAGCGGATCAGCATGAGGTGCTTTTGGCTATGATGTGGTCATAATTGTTTGCATGGGACAATAAAAAACTGAGGTGATAGACACATGTGTCTGATAGAATTGATATAAATGCATTCACGGAGTGATCCTATGAGAGGATCAACTATGAGGGGAATGTGGCTCCGATGAGGTCATGATTCTTGTCATGGGACAAGATTGACCCAGGGTGCTAGACACATGGTGGTGGAGATGGATCATCAATGTAGATAAATGAGTCTCATGGATATTGTAATATTTTATATGATAGAAGAATACCAAGAACAAGTACGATGATATTTTTTGATGCCAAATTGCTACCAGATGATGCTGATAGTGATGATTATACTCATGACTTGATATATGATGATGCTACATGTAGAATGGTATGAAATACTATGTGACTCTTTCCCATGGATGGATGTGTTTGAGACCATTATTACCTCCCTAACCAAGAGGGAGTGTGGATATTATGGTAGTTGCGGGAGGTATTAACCTCCATATGTAACCTTTAACTAGAACAAAATATCCTATAAGCAAGAGAAACCCTAAATAGATGTGTGAAAACCCTAGAAGACATGTCTTCTTAACAAAATATATAATATTAAGGTATTATCCTCCAGGAAGAAAAGTTTGCCTCACAGGAAAAAGATAAACAAAAAATATAATTACCAGAAAGTTAGGTTGGCCTAGCCAGAAAAGTCATTGGATAGATGAATATAAATATAGGATATCTTGGCTCATTTGTTCACTCACTCTCACTAAAGAAACCATAAACAATGCACAATTTTGGAGGAGTAGCATCAACTGTAGTTGTACGATTTTCTCTAGTTAAGTATTTCATGTACTTTTTCTTCTGTACTACTCTTCGAGAAGGTGCGCTCTCTTGGTCATCTGTTGGTTATGGTGTGGCTTCCTAGAATCATTATTTATGTTAAAGTTTAAGGTGCTTGGGGGTGGATTTGTGCCTATGGTTGGGTGAAAATGGTGTAGCATTGTCTATGGTTAAATGTGAGCTCAAACTGTGAGAATATTATGGAGAGAAGTTGGAATTGGGGTCCTTTGGTCTTAGTTATTCAGATATGGACGGTTGAATTTGATGCGGCCAAAGAACCAATTCTCATAATCAAGGCTTGGTCCATCCTTCCACGTCTACCTGTAGCATTCTAATCTAAGGAGGCATTGGAAGCAATTGGCATCAAAATAGGGAAATTTATCAATTTAAAACTAGGTTGGGACCAAAAACCTAACATACATTAGGCATGTATCTAGGTAGAGGTCAACCTTCAAAATGGGCTAGTTAGTAATGTTGATTTGGTCTATCGAAAGAATATATGTAACCAAAATGTGGATTATTAGAATCTTCCCTTCATATGCTTCTCCTACTAGAAATTTGGGCATATTCAAGTGTAGTTCACTAGGGTACAGTGGTTTCCAAAGAATCTTGTCAAGAAATGGGTTTAGAAGGATTCTATGATTAGAAAAAAACTTTTTCAACCTTTGCAACAAAACGATCTAAATGAGGAAGCTCTAGAACAAAAGGAGGACAAAAGAGAGTAAATTTCAAGTCCTCTTGTTGAATTGGCCGCGAAAAAATATATTTAATGTAAGGCTTTCGATGTTTTCCCACCCTTGTTTTTTTCATATAATAGTAATGATTCTATAAAGTCCCTTCCTGGTTCCATGGATCTCGTTTCATCTCCTAACCTTGATTTGTGTCAGGCCCCCCGCAGAGTCTCTGGCCTTTGAGGCTCTCCTTGGTTAGGAACTTGACATCACTTCCCTTGTTTCCCTCCCTTCATCTCCCCACTTCACTCCTACTCCTAGCATCGTCCCTTCCCTCTTAGTCTAAGGCTGAGCCCCCAACTCCCTCTCCATAAGTCATTGTCTTGGCTCCTAGATTTGAAAGAGATTACTAATCAAGACTGTGTCCTAGGTCAAATGATTTTATTCCCTCCAAAGGTTTCCCCGATCTCGATCACGTCCAAACAAAACTGTTCAAAATAAAATATCACCTCCTAAAGGCATAGTAGAAATCCATCATCGACATTCGCGAAGATAAGAATACAACGTGAGATCGGAATCTTGGCTCCTAGATTTGAAAGAGATTACTAATCAAGACTGTGTCCTAGGTCAAATGATTTTATTCCCTCCAAAGGTTTCCCCGATCTCGATCACGTCCAAACAAAACTGTTCAAAATAAAATATCACCTCCTAAAGGCATAGTAGAAATCCATCATCGACATTCGCGAAGATAAGAATACAACCAATCTAGGGACCTTAGAGAAGGGAATTCCCCCACTATCTCTTCAAAATGAATATTCTCTCATTCAATGCAAGGGGATAGGGGGCACCCCCAAAAAATTGTCCCTCCTCAAGATCATTGAGAGTCTAAATATGGATATACTTATGATTCAAGAGACAATGTGTGATGGTTCCAAAGAAATAACTTTGTTTGAAAGCATGATAAAATGGTGGTATTTATGTATTGTGTATGTCGACATAATCTTTCAAGAATTGATATCAGGTTGGTGCTTGTCGTGCAGGGACATTTCTACTTATTACTATTATACAACAATATCTGTAATCTTAGAAACTAAGGACTCTAGATATTATCTGAATTGGATCTTGGAAAATTTATGTAAATGTTATAAATAAACATGTTTTGTTTTATTTAGTCTTCTGGAACAATGGGAAGGAGAAATGAAAAATTATGATGGTTTTCCTTCCAAAATCATCCTATTAAAAATAATTAGAGCTGCAATGAAGAGGGAATAAAATGGAGATGCAAGGAGAAATAGGGAAGGAAAGTAGAAAAAATTGGATCTCAAAGAGTGTAGCCTCCTTGAAGTTAAGTGTACAAAGGTGTTAAAGTGTATGTACACTCTAAGACAAGGTGTCTCTGAGCCTTGGAATTTACAATTTAGTATTGTTAGTGAGTATCAATACACATATTCTATGTATAACTCACCCCCATTTGTAAGTTTCTCCGAAGCATAATCAAATAATCCCATTTAAATGTTGAATCTACAAGTTACTACAATCTATGCTTTGGGAGTTTGATTTTGAGTTACACAAATCTATGCATACTTTGTTGAAGTGTGTTTTTAACTTGTATCACCCATCCAATGTGTTCTCCTATTTCCTGGGTAAATTTGAAACTACCTAGGAGAATTTATACTTACCTGGGCGAATTTAGAGATCCCTGGGAATTTTACCCACTACCTAGGCATGTTTTTTTTTATTGTTTGGGTGAATTTCTCATCCTTCTTGTAGTCACATGCATTTCCTAAGATTGAAGTACCTTCCCTGTATATTTTTATTTTCTTTTGAATATTGAACTCAACTTACAAATGTTTTTAGTTTCCACGGAATTACAAAAATAATCTTTGGGCATTTTTTTGCAGCATGGTTTACCAAAAATCACCCCAAAATGTTTTCCTACGTAGTTGGTTGTTGAATTTTCCCTCAAAAAAATTTCTCAATTGTTGCTCACAAAATCTGACTTATAGAAGATTTCCCTCCACGGTTGTCAATTGAATCGTCCTCCTAATTATTTTTTTCTCACGGGTCGTTTCATTTCTGTTGGGATTTCTATCTCATCGACTTCCTTTTCCTTATCCAACCAACATCCATTCCTAGTCGACTAGATCCACCCACGATTCAATAGGACTCTCCTTTGGTTGATTTGATTCCCTTGGTCGAATTAACTTTCATCTGACTTGACTTGGTTGACTTGAAACTCATTCGAACAGACAATTGGTCAACCTAACTTGCAGGTTGTCGAATTTAGCTTCTCCTAGTCATGTTGTATGTCATTTCCCCGACTTGACTATTGGGTGTTCAACTGGTATTTATTTTGATTGATATGGGTATTTTTCAACATATTACAAGGCTTACAACCAGTAGAATAAGATCAAGATATAAAGAATAATATTACTCCAAAGAAGCATCTATACTAGTGAGATTGATGGGACATAGGCCTATCATTTATGGATTAGATGGTATGAGAACATGTTCCAAAGACTTGGAGAACACATGCATGGTAAACACCTGCAAGCAATACCAAAAAATGGACAAGCATTGCTTCCAAGCATACAGAGAAGCATATCACATTCAATGGTGGGGCATCATTGTGAAGAAGATGACAGGGAAGACAATGAGGTAAAATTGGCCTGATTGGAGAAAAGAATAGCTACATTGATCAAGTTGGTGACAATGTTTCTAGTAATTAAGGGTAAGGGAGCACACTTAGCAAAGGCTAAGCATGAAGAACACAAGCTAATTGGCTCGGAGGGTTCCAAACGTGAGATTCTTGGAAACTCGGGTAATGAAAACAATTTTTATTCATCTTCTAGTGTTCCTTTCAAAGTTGAAGAGAAGCTACAAATACCCATGTTTAATGGAAAAACTAATGTTGAAGTCTTGGATAGTTGGTTGAAACAATTGTAAATTTACTTCTGTCCTTATCTAATCCAAGAAACATAATAGATATCCTTTTCCCATTTGAATATGACCAGACATGCTCTGTTGTGGTTGGAGATTTATGTGGATGCATCGAGGATAGGAAAGAATCCCATGGTGATGAAAGGGGAGGACTTCAAGACATTAATAAAGTCACAATTATATCCCATAGAATATTAAGAGGAACAAATCATGGAGTGTAAATACCTTAGGCAAGAACAAGGAAAAGGAGTGCAAGAGTACACTTTTGACTTTAGGAGGTAGACAATCAAGTTGGGTATCTCTTTCGAAGAGCCAAGGGTGGTGATGAAGTACCTTGGAGGAATTTTCAACGATATTCAAAGATAGTTGCAGCTTCATTGTGTGAAAAGCATAAATGAGAAAAGAAAGAAGGTTCTCTACATTGAGTTGGACTCCAGGAAAAGAAAGAAGCACATGGGACAAGAAGAAATCAACAAGAAAAGAGACAAGAGGATAGAAACCACAAACGAGAAAATGAGGGATCCTAATAGGCATTTCAAACATTGTGATGTGGATGGGAACATGGAAGAGAAGTGATGGAAACTTCATTCATAATTGTGTCCAAAGTGGATAAATTCTATTTGGAAAAAAAAATTATGTACCAAGAAAAAAGAAGAAGCAACATAAAGCACCTCTAATCTAGATGAAGTCATAGTTTGCACCACATTGTAGCAGCCAAGGAGAGTGAAGATAAACATGTGCTATTCCGAATCAAATTTCAAGTGAAGACCCATAAGGTAAATGCCTTATTTTATAGTGGTTGTCAATGTAATTTCATTTCTGAAACATTATTTGATGAGCTTAGTATAGAAACCTACAATCTAGTGCAACCAAGTTCACTAGTATGGTTGGAAGGGAGAATTGTTATGAGAATCACTCGAAGACGTAAAATTAATTTTTCCATTAGTGCCATCTATGTTGATGAGATAGAGTGTAAATTTTTTACCATTGGATGCATGCAGAGTGATGTTGGGCAGCCCCTACTTGTGGTATAGGGATGATACCTTCTACATAAGAGAAAACAAATACCACTTTGTCAATAGTGGTAAGGAATACCATGTCAAAGCACATCAAAAGAGAGAGAGAGAATAACTTCTCTAGCAATAAAACAAGGGAAGAAAATAAAGAAACAAGCCACCTTCATCAACAATGGAATGGTGGGTATGTAGAGTAAAATAGAGTCTTTATGCTTCTATATCCTTAATGGTCCAACTTTTGTGGACAAAAATCCTTCAAATGGGGAGGTGTGATCTGAATTGGATCTTGGGAAATGATTGTAAATGTTTTACATAAACATGTTTTGTTTTATTTAGTATTTTGGAAGAATGGGAAGGAGAAATAAACAACTATCACGGTTGGCCTTCCAAAAGTATCCCATTAAAAATAATGAGAACTACAGTGAAGAGGGAAACAAAGGGAGAAGAAAGGAGAAATAGGGAAGGATAGTAGCATAAATTTGAGCATGAAGAGGGTAGTGTGCTTGAAGTTAAGTTGAAAAAGGAGTTAAAGTGTATTTCCACTCTGAGTGAAGGTATCTCCAAGCCTTGGACTTTGCAATTTATATTTTCAATGAGTATAAATACACATAATCTATGTATAGCTCACCCCCTTTGAAATTTTTTCCCAAGCATAACAAAATAATCCCATTTAAATGTTGAATCTATGAGTTACGAAAATCCATGCTTTGGAAATTTGGTTTTGAGCTATGACAATCTATGCATACTATGTTGAAGTGTGCTTGTAGCTTGTAGCACATGTCCAAAGCATTCTCTTATTGCTTGGGAGAATTTATACGTACTTTGGAAAATTTAGAGACCCCTAGGCATTTTACCTACTACCTAGGCATGCTTTTTTATTGCTTGGGTGAATTTCTCATCCTTATTGCAGTCACGCACATTGCTTAAGATTGAAGTACCTTCCACATACGTGTTTCTCTATTTTCGAATGTTCCACTCAACTTATGGACTTTTTTTGTTTTGTCAGGGGATTACCAAAATCATATTTGGGATTTTTTTTGCATTGTGAGTTACCAAAAAGTGCCCCAAAATGTTTTTCTATGTAGCTACTTGTTGAATCCACCCTCCAAAATTTTTTCTCAACTCTTGGTCATGAAATATGACTTGTTGAGGATTTAACTCCATATTTTTCCACTGAATCGGCTTTCTGATTAATTTTTTTTGTCATGGTTCAACTCATTTCTACTGGTCTTTCTATCTCATTGACTTCATTTTCCTTATTAGACCAAAATCCATTCCTATTCAACTAGATCCACCCATGGTTCGATGGGACTCTCCTTTGGTCAATTTGGTTCCCTTGGACAAATTGAATTTCATCTTACTTGACTTGGATGACCTAACACTCATCCAACGAGACAATTGGATCAAGATCTCAGTTAAATAAGCCTATTGTTTATGGATCAAGAGATCGGTTCAATATATTAAATGTGGATGGGACTTATGATGAAAACATTCCCTTCTATTAAGGAATGGAGGATTCTGGGATACTTAAAAAGCATAATATTTTGGCATTATGTGACTTAAACTTAACCCTATCAATCAGGGATGTATGGACTCTAACCCTAGGAAGAATGCACAAAACAGGTTTTTCTCAATGCTTTTTGGAAAACTTCACCTAGAGAATTTAAGACTAGTTAAGTTAGTCCTCAACTGGAGAAATATTCACTCTAGTGATGCAGCAATGTCCAAAAGGTTAGACATATTTCTGGTTTCAGAAGCCCTGATTGATGAAGGGTTTGTAATTAATTCAAGTTTTGAGAGTGAAGGGTTGCTATCCCATTGAATAATTGTTCTCACTCTCCTTGAGAAATAATACCCCTTATTCCCCAATCAAGTTTAACCCAATGTGGCTTGTTGAAGAGTATTTTAGGTTCCCGATAACTATCTTATGGGTACATCTCACTTCCATAGAGGTTCAATCCTACATGAGCTAATTTTCAAAAAAGAATTCCATAGCTAAGGAAGCCACCAAGTGTTGGCTTAAGATGTACCAAGAAAAATCCAAACCAGAAATGAGATCGATTGAAGGAAAAATCATAGACTTATACAAGATATTGGATGAGTATTATATCTATAGTTATTATCTACTTAAGTTAAAATACTTTGAATACAGTAGACATGAGATTTTAGATAAAGAATAACAACCATGGAGACTTAAAAGTAGGGAAGTATGGTTAAAATTCAGACATAATAATACAAATTTTTTCACCAATATGAAAACTTAAGGATAAATGTGAATACCATCTGGGAAATCAAGACAAAAGATGGTTCTAATATCAATACCATTGAAGGGAAAGTTTCTAAAGTTGTAAGGAACTTTCAATCCCTTTTCCAAGCCCTTGGGGTACACCCCATTCAAGAGATTCTTTAGGTGGTCTCCATGTTTCACCTAATAATCATGAAGGAAATGAAGGTCTTCTTGGGGGAGGAGGTAACAGAGGCCAAAGTTATTACGGCTCTCTCTTCCATGAAAAATGAAAATATCCAAAGTTATTACGGCTCTCTCTTCCATGAAAAATGAAAATATCCAAGGTCCCAATGGGTTCATGGTTCATTTTTTCATAGGATTCTATGGTCTATTGAAAGAGGACCTTCTCAAGGTCATTAAATAATCTCAAGTTTTGTGGAAGGTGAAATTCTCTCTCACTTCTACCTTCATTTCTATTAATCCTAAAAATCAAGATGGTGCATCCTTTGGGGAATTTAGGACCATTTCCTTCCACAATGTCATTTACAAAATCATTGTGAAAGTAATCGACAGAAGTCCAAAACCAATTCTTAGCTCCATAATTTATGAAGATTAGTTTGAGTTCCCTAGACACCGACACATTCATGATGTAGTCTATTTAGCTCAAGAATTCGTACACTTGTTTAAAAAGACCAGTCAATATCCAACTATCATCGAATTGGGTCTCTCCAAGGATTTTGACCATGTCAATTAGACCTTCCTCCATATTTTCCTAATCCAAATGGAGATGGTTCTCTCATTTGTCAACTGGATAATGGGATGCATCCAATTTTTATCTTTCACTATACTAATCAAAGAAACCCCCTCCAAATTATTCTAGGTGACTGGATGGTTGGGACAAGATTGTACTCTCTCAGCTTTCCCCTTCCTCCTAATAGATTAATCTCTAAGTAATCTTATTGGGAGGCAATAACGACGGGTAAAATCAAAGGTTTAAAAGTCTCTAACCAAGAATCTCTCTCCCATATTCTATTTGTGGATGATGTTATCTATTTCTCTATAGGGAGAATTAGGGACCTCATCACTCTTAAGAGGTGATCGAATTGTTTTTTCTAGCTATGAGGATGGATGTTAACCATGGGAAGTAAAAAATGCTAATCTCATCTCCTCCGTACCAATACCTTCATCATATTCAAAAAATATTTCACTTCCAAATCTCAAAGTTGGATTTAGGTCTCAAGTACTTGGGATTTTAGATAAAGTCAAAGAATTATAAATATGTGGAATGTTTTTGGGTTTTTGGATGGTGAAAAATGCAGAGGTTGTAGTATCATTGTTGATCAATCATTTGTTATCAATAGGAGGACTTGTGGTCCTCCTTAAATTAGTTCTATAGAGCATATTGATTTATTGGACCTCAATTATTGTAGTTCCCAAAGAAATTCTAACTAAGATTAGGAAAGTAAGCTTCCAATACCTATGGTCAGGCTCTAAGAAATTTGGCTGCATCCCTCTAGTGAGATGGAAATAACTGGAGACTCCCCAAGAGATGGGAGGATGGGGACTCAATAACATGTACACCTTTTCTTGTGCCCTCGTGGCCAAAATACTCTAGCATTTAGTGGATTTCCACTCACAATTGGGTTGGGTCATTAAATCTATGTACCTACTAGGAATTTCAATCCTAGAATGGTTTAGACTCCTTATGAAGTCCCCCAAAGGATATATAGTGTATAAATACCTAGTGAAAGTCTTTTTTTTCGATCGGGTAGTGGACAACCTGGTGAATTGGTAATGGGAGACATATTTATATTGGTAAAGACCTATCAGTAGGGGTAGGAAATCACTTCAAATTATCATATCCCCTTCTTTGAGCCATTATTTTTTCTAACATCTTGTTCCTAGATGATGCTAAATATTAGACCCCCCAGTTAAGAGGATGATTGTCATGGAAATTAACCACAATCTTTGGCCTATATGGTTTTGAGGTGGTGGAATGGAATAGGTATGTTATACTCCTAGTTTCAAACTACATCTTGTTGCATGATGATGAGGATGATTCATTGTGCCAGAAAAAAATGCAAAAAGCAAAGAGTACAAAACCAAAATTGGTTACAAAGTTTGGATGGAAGACTTGGTCGAGGGGGAAAAGTGATGGTTGAAATTTATCTATAAAATCAATTCTCCTTTGAAAAATAATATCAACCTATGGTCGATCTTTGTTAAAACATTAATTTCCACCCTATTGGGATAGAAAGGAATATAGCAGAAGATGAAAGCCAAGAAACAACTCTATCTTAATATTTAGGTCACTTTTACAGGGTGTCGCTTGTCATACATGGAAAACAAGCGATGGGTCCTTGATAATCTATAGTGCAACCCACAACACCTTATATAACCTTCTAGATTTGTGTATTTTCAAATAGGAAAGTGAGGAATTAGTTGGTTCTTCAAGGCATGAGCCTTGGAACTCACATCATTCGAGTATCCATTAGTCTCTAGAGGATATAGAAGCTCTCCCAATACTCTTCGAAGGATCTATATTAAGATGGAAAATATTGAGGATGGGGGAGGAAGAACCATTTATAGATCTATGCTTCCAAAATTCATAGGAGCTTCTCTGTCTACATCAATTGTAGTTGGGTTTGATATATTTATTGAAGAGTTGAGGAAGAGTAAGGACCAAGGGGAAAACATGAATGCATATAAACTAAAGATATGATGGTATTGATGTATTTCTCTCATTTCTAATAATAGATCATTTCTTTTCCCCTATATACATTGTCCAATTCAATTGTATAAGATATATCTAGTATCATGTTAATTAGATCAAGATAGATCTAATGGATTTTATTTTCCCAATGATGGAATAATAGTAGATCGATAGTTGTTTGTCTTCTTGTGTGAAGGAAACATATTGTAGTAGTTGGAGCTAGATCTCAAGATCTACATCAGTCAAACACGCAAGGACAATCATTGGTCAAAATTTATGTTCACTTCTCTTCTTGGTTAAAAGGAAAATAATTTTCTAGCATCCACAGAAATCCATTAGAATTCTAGCCCCACAATCAATCTAGGATCAATAGGCATGTCCTAGGGAGATCTTTGTAAATTTGTTGAACTTGAAAAAAATAGATCTAGCTAGCAAATGGCATACACAATTTACATAGAAAATATAAGAAAAGAGAAGCAGGAGAGAAATAATGGAAGAATTCTC
>CBVK0100115271.1:0-11804 GCA_900067695.1 Picea abies
ATCTAAACTAGATATAAACTAGCCACTAGTAGATTTATTGATTGGGAAAAGGTGGTGTTCTGCGAAGCTCCCCCCTATGGGGCTCTCCGAAACTAGGCCTACAGAATTCATTCGGTCTGTTAATTTGATGAAAAGTCCACTACAATAGAGGAAGAAACAGGACATCTATCAATTTCGTCTCGCAGTAAGGCATTCCCCCTAGATAAGTCTCATCCTCATAAGCATCTTGGCTCTCTCCCAAAGCATCTCCCTAAATGATTGCTTCAGAACTGCCTCATTCTAATAGCAGCACTCTTAATTTTATCCTCTTACTTATTCCTCAATGACTGCTTCCTAATTGCATAATCCCCGTAGCATTACTCAGGATTCCCTCCCCCAACGTCTTCCCTTTACTGTTAAGAGTTGTAATCTCGTGGTTTAATTAGTTAGCAAAAACAGTTAGTTTACAGTTCCGTTCATAAACGGTATAACTGTTCTTGTTATTATTTAAATACTTCAATATGAAATC
This sequence comes from Picea abies, assembly GCA_900067695.1. NCBI lineage: Eukaryota > Viridiplantae > Streptophyta > Pinopsida > Pinales > Pinaceae > Picea > Picea abies. Next base: position 509 of record CBVK0100115271.1, read on the forward strand.
AATAGCCTCAGCGTTCATTCCCAATATCTTTCTCCCGTTTTCTTCTTCTTTAATTATTGTTTTCATGGTATCAGAGCGTGAGGTTGGGAGCAGAGAGTCCGCTGTATGCGCCCACTCCCAGATCTTGAAGAAGAACTTGTTGAACGTTGTCTGTTGTTCCCAGAACGCTGTCCGCTGCTGTCTGCACGTTGGTGTGCGCCCTCTTCCAGAAGACTGTCCGTTGTCCGTTGCTGGTGTGCGCGTCTGTTCGTAAAGGCTGAATACCCTGTTGTTTGAAAGGCTGCTGGCTGCTGCGTATCATAAAGGCTGAATACCCTGCTGTTTGAAAGGCTGCTGGCTGCTGCGTAAGGCTGAATATTATTGTTTTTTCAAAAGATTTTTATCTATTTTTTTCTGCCAGCTATCTTGCTGTTCAAATGCTGCCTATCTTGCTGTTCAAATGCTGCCCAGCTATCTTGTTGTAGATTGCTGTTCAAACTACTGCCCAGCTATCTTGCTGTAGATTGCACTCATTTTTCATCAAAGCATTTCGAGTTTGGTTCTTTGCTATTTGAAAAGTGATTTTATACCATTGGGGTTTTTGGAGTTATATTTCATTGTGGCTGGTATTTTGGAATTAGAAAAATAATGTCTAGTTCTTGGTCAATTCAAGCACCAACTTTGGTTGGTCCCAATTATGATTTTTGGAGTGAGAAGGTGAAAGCCATTTTGCAAGGTCAGGGATGTTGGGATTGTGTTGAAACAGGGTTCATAGAACCTGACAAAGAAAAACATTAGAAGAACTTAAGAAAAAAGAAGGAAAAGCCAAATCATATATTTTAGTTTCATTAGATGATTCTATATTTCCTAAAATTATTGGTGCCAAGACTGCTAAAGAAGCATGGGATATTCTTAAGTTAGCTTATAAGGGTAATGATAAAGTGAAAACAGTAAGACTTCAAACCCTTAGAACCCAATTTGAAACTCTCAGGATGAGTGAATCAGAAAGTGTTGATCAGTTTATGACTAAAGTGATGGGTATTATTAATCAACTTAGGATTAATGGCGAAAAAGAACTCACAGACCAAAGAGTTGTTGAAAAAGTTCTTAGAAGTTTACCTAAGAAATTTGAAATGGTTGTTACTGCTCTTCTTGAGTCGAAAGATCTAACAAATTTTTCTATAGAAGAATTGACTGGTTCATTGTTATCTCATGAAGCAAGGATGACCTTGGATCTTGGTACTTTAGAACATGCATTTCAGACTAAAGTGTCCATGGACAGAGGCAAAGGCAGAGGTTTTCATGGACGTGGTCGAGGACGTGGTAGAGGACGTTCTCAAACAAGAGATAAACCTGAACAAACAAAAGATCAGTCAGAGCAGTCAAGATCGTCTTCACAAGATCGTGGTCAGAGATGGACAAGTAAATCAGTAATCCAATGTCGTTATTGTAAAAAGTTGGGTCATCATATATCTGAATGTCGTAAGTTGCAGTTTAGAAATAAAGCTAATGTCACGGAAAGTGAAACATCTGATACTCTATTTCTTTCATGTCAAGTATCTCAGCAAATTCTTGACAAAGATGTTTGGTTGCTAGATAGTGGATGTAGCAATCATATGACTGGTCACAGTGATTTACTTTCTAATCTTGATACATCTCTTATTACTACAATTAGTTTGGGTGATGATCATTCGATCAAAGCATTAGGAAAAGGTGTTGTGCCAGTTCTAACAAAGCAGGGTGAAGTGAAAAATATTCCTGATGTTTATTATGTACCACATATCAAACACAATTTGTTGAGNNNTTAATGGCACATGGTTATGATGTCAATTTCCACAACAACATTTGCACAATTCTTAATCAAACTAAAAGACTTGTTGCAAAAATCCCTATGACAAAGAACAGATTATTTCCCTTAGAAATGAGAAGTGGGAAGATGTATGCATGTAATACTTCTAATGTGACTGAAACTGAGTTATGGCATTATCGTTATGGCCATTTACCAGTCAAAAGTATGAGTTTGTTACAAAGACAATCTATGGTGACAGGATTGTCTCCTTCGATTAATGAGATTCCTTCTTGTGAAAGTTGCATAGTAGGAAAACACCAGCGAGATAGTTTTCCATTATCCTCTTATAGAGCCAAAGAGTGTTTAGAGTTAGTTCACACAGACTTATGTGGACCTATGCAAAATCAGATTGGTGGAAGTTTTTATTTTCTAACATTTATTGATGATTGTAGCAGGAAAATTTGGGTCTATTTTCTCAAACAAAAATCTGAGACTTTCACTTGATTCAAAGAATTCAAAGATGAAGCAGAGAAACAAAGTGGCAGATTTATCAAAGTTTTGAGATCTGATGGAGGCACCATCATGAACATGGCTAGGAGTTTACTTACAGCAAGAAAAATGTCCAAAGATTATTGGGCTGAAGCAGTTGCATGTTCAATTTACATACTTAACAGATCACCAACTTCCAGTGTTCAAGGTAAAGTACCTGAAGAAAAATGGAGTGGATCTAAGGTAAATGTTTCTCATTTCAAAAATTTTGGTTGTGTTGCTTTTGCCCATGTTCCTGAAGAACTAAGAAAGAAGCTCGATGATAGAAGTGAGAAGTACATTTTTATTGGCTATAGTGAACAATCGAAAGCATACAGATTATACAATCCTATTACTAAGAAATTTCTAGTAAGTAGAGATGTTAAGTTTATGGAAGATAAATCATGGGATGAAATGGAAAACAATACTTCTCACAATCCTTCTCTTGAGTTAGACGAACATCCAGCACCTACAAAGAAAGATGAAAATCAAGAATCAATAACACGTCTTCCAAGATTGCAAGTTCAAAATGAAAGTAGTTCTTCGTCTCATAATGATTTTTCATCTCGAAGTGATTCATCTTCATCTCATAGTGATTCAGATTCTGAACATAATCATCAAAGAATGAGAAGTTTGCGTGATATATATGACCAAGATGATAATGTAGTACAGTTTGCATTTTTCTCATCTCAACCTACTTGTTTTGATGAAGCTGCAAAGCAAAAAGTATGGGTAGATGCAATGAATAATGAAATAGAAGCTATTGAAAGAAACAATACATGGGATTTAGTTGATCTACTTGCAGATAAAAATGTCATAAGTGTCAAATGGGTTTATAAAACTAAACTGAATGAAAAAGGTGAGATTGAGAAACACAAAGCAAGGTTAGTTGCCAGAGGTTTTTCACAACAACCTGGCGTTGATTATGGTGAAACTTTTGCACCTGTAGCAAGATTAGATACTGTTCGATTTGTTTTGGCCATTGCAGCACAAAATAAGTGGCCTATTTATCAAATGGATGTTAAGTCTGCCTTCTTGAATGGAGTATTAAATGAAGAAGTGTATGTTCATCAACCACCTGGATTTGAAGTTAAAACACAAGAGCATCGAGTGTACAAATTGAAGAAAGCCTTGTACGGTTTGAAGCAAGCTCTGCGAGCTTGGTATAGTAGGATTGATCATTATTTACTCAAAGATGGTTTCAGTAGGAGCGCAAATGGACCTACTTTGTATATCAAGGTAAATCAGTAGGGTAATATTCTCATCCTATGTCTTTATGTTGACGACATGATCTACACAGGAAACATGATGTTAGATGCATTTAGATCAGCCATGAAAAAAGAGTTTGAAATGACAGATCTTGGATTAATGAAGTATTTCTTAGGTATTGAAGTAGACCAATCTGATCATGGTATATTTATTAGTCAACAAAAATATGCTGCTGATGTTTTGAAAAAATTTAAGATGGAAAAGTGTAAGCCTGCTGACACTCCTATTGCTCTTGGCACTAAATTAAGCAAGGAAGATTTGGGATCAGTAATAAGTTCCACATTATATAAACAAATTGTTGGTAGTCTTATGTATCTTACTACTACAAGACCTGACATAACATATGCAGCAAGTTACATTTCCAGGTTTATGGAATCTCCTAAGTATTCTCATTGGAAAGTTGGTAAGAGAATCTTAAGATACATTGCAGGTACAACCACTTATGGTTTGTGGTACACAGCTTCAGCAGACAGTATGCTTACAGGTTATATCGAAAGTGATTATGCAGGAAGTATTGACGACAGAAAAAGCACTTCAGGCTATGCTTTTCTTTTTGGAAAGAATTTGATTTCATGGGCATCTAAGAAGCAGCCCATAGTTTCTATCTCTTCTGCAGAAGCAGAATATGTAGCGGCAACAACAGCAGCATGTCATGCAGTTTGGCTTAAAAGGCTCTCGATGGATTTTGGATATACGACAAAAGAACCTATTTCGATTTTTTGTGACAATAACTCTGCCATTTCCTTGTCGAAGAATAATGTGTTTCATCAGAAAAGCAAACACATTGATACTCGATTTCACTTCATTCGTGAACTCGTCAAAAATGGTGACATTTTTCTAAAATTTTGTGGTTCTAAAGCTCAGCTAGCTGATATCTTCACTAAACCTTTGGGAAAAGATGTTTTCCAATTTCAACGTCAAAGTTTAGGCATTATTAATAATGTAATCCTCGAGATTAAGAGGGAGTGTTAAGAGTTGTAATCTCGTGGTTTAATTAGTTAGCAAAAACAGTTAGTTTACAGTTACTCCCGTTCATAAACGGTATAACTGTTCTTGTTATTATTTAAATACTTCAATATGAAATCAATAGCCTCAACGTTCATTCCCAATATCTTTCTCCCGTTTTCTTCTTCTTTAATTATTGTTTTCATTTATAACTACTATCTTACTGCTTTATTCTCATAACGGTACTCAAGATTCTATTTCAAGCGTCTACCCATGATAGCTTCTCTAAAAGTGTTCCATCCACATAGCAGTAATCAAAGTCTTTCAAAAGAAAAGCAAGACTAACCACTCGAGGGTGACTGGCTTCGCTCTACATCAGTCTCACCCTCTCGTGAAGGTTCTTGTGCATGCAGCGCCAACAACCGCTCATGCGGAAGCTGTCCACCCCTGAACATGAAAAAGAAGAAATCGATCTAACCCGTAGGGAATCTTTCGAGATGCTCTCTTAAAAAAATGAAAGCATGAGCATGAGGTCTCTACTTGCCTATGAAAAAGAAAGAGAAATCCGAAAAAAGAAAGAGAAATCCGAACGAAATCTCACGGTTTGTGTCTCTGTCTCTTCCCAATAACACGAGTAAGAAACTATCCAAGTGTGATCCAAATGTCTTGGCTCGGTCTCTCTAATAAGTGGAAGAAATAGTTGGGGTGTGGTCCAGCAAGTCTTGGTCCGCCATGTGAAGCCGGATTAATAAGAGGAGGAACGTTAAGTTGCTTGCCCCCAATTACTTATTGAGGGGGGGGCAAGGAACGACAAATCCTGACCTTAATAAGTGGGGCGAGGAATAATGGCTCGTCCAGATATGGACGAGGAGGCTTCAACTTCACATTTATTCTTTCCACACCCAGTAGAGATTATCAGGATCTACACGACAACCTAACGAAGCTGGCCTAATACTGGTTCATTCTCAATCAATAAACTGGCCATATGACTGGAATATTGACCTTACAAAGCTTAGTTATACAGGTATTTTGACCTATGTGATCATGGCCAAGGCGTATGGTAAGTTATACAACATTATCCTGGCATTAGCCCAGGAAATCTATATTGATAAATCTAGCATTAACGATGAAACTAGTAATGAAAATACTTCAGGCACCTTAGTTATACTGGTAAATACTACAACAGAAGCCTGGCAATGGTCAGGTAATTGATACTGAAGTAGACTGGCCCTGTCCTAGTACTAATAAACTGGGAAATCAAACTTAAAGAAGTTGGCATCGTAGTTTCTTGCCTTGCACCACTTGGCTTTGTACCACCTGGCTTTGCTGCACTTGGCTATGGTATGTAGGTCAAGGGGCAATAAATCATAGGCAATATCCCCCAGAACTAGAGCCATATATGGTTTCATATCCAATAGCATACCTTCTAGTGCCAGAATCAATAACATCCCTTCTAGTTCCAAAGCTAGTTGTTCGAGAAGAAAATCTCGTAGAATCATAAACAACTGGACCCCTACTAGTGCTATAAACTATCGGTTCACTCGCAGTGGGAGAGTCACCACCTTGCCCCAGATTGGTGTAGATCAAATTGACACTTATACCTTCGCTTGGTTCCAGCTGAACTTGCATGAGTAGCAGTTTCTCCAGTAGCAGCAGGACAACCAACAACAGGAAAGGCAAGGAAAAAAGCACCCACTAAAGCAAAGGGAAAGACAGGAGCAACAAAGCCATAAGCATGAGAAACATAAGCGACGAAGGCATATGCCATTTATGGATCAAAACTAGTGGGTTTTTCGTTGCCTATTTATAAAACCTAATACTAATTACAGAGCATGTGTTCTAGGGTCGGAAGTAAATAGTAGGCATAGTTCTTCCGTATCCCTGTTCTTACGTGTTACTGGTACATGTTACGTGTTATTTCTTCCGTATCCCTTCCATCAGTTGTAGGCGTATTCCATCGAACTGGATAGGTGGGCGTATTCCTCGTTCGAAGTGGGGAAAGGTAGCAAAGAAAGAAGCAAAGGAAAAACTAGGAGCACAGGAAGCAGTTTCGTTAAAGCTAGTTCAAGAACCAGTGCCCTTCCTTCATTGGAGATCCCGTTTCGAAGCCAACAGCTACCCTAGGTGCATATCAAGATTGAGTCCCAGATCTAGTGGATGGCACTAATGATCGTGTTGACCCATAATTTCTAAATGATCATACAAGCCTAGCCCAGTTGGAGATCAAAATGTGGATCCTACAGTCCCCATTGAAGTTGGCCAAGGGCTCCTAGCGTTCGAGTAAGGATATAAAATAAAAGGAGTAAAGGTAGCATCTCTTCCTATAATCTACCCACATAATCTACCAAGTACAACGCATATTTTGGCAAGTTTTGAGCAAGTTTTAGTGGTTAAATCTCTTGTTGTAATAACAAGTTTGTTACATCCATAAGGCTAATAAATATCACTGCAGTTAGTTTTTTATGACAGATAGTCGTTATCCTGTTGGAATTAACCATTGTCATTAAGAGAAGTAGTAACGGTAAAATCTTGGAAAAAAGATAAGAATAATTAAAAATAGAGACTATATCAATATAGATTGAACAGAGTTACCGTTAAAAAATTGATTGACATTAAATACATTAGTAAGGTAACCAAAGAATTAAACTGATATAATAATACAAACTTCAAATGATATAATGATAAATTATTAAATTAAAGAGAATATTCAATAATATTAAAATAATAGGGTAAAAAGTTAGGGAAATGTTGGAAAAGGGGGGAGTTTGGAAATCTGTAAAAATAATAATGAGGACGATTAATAATGTGTTAAAAGAAAGAGATAGAGATTAAGGCAAAGTAGACTTAGGTTAGTGAAAGAGGAAAGGAGGAAAGTTTAAGGAAGAATAATAATGAAGTAATTAAGGAGAGTTAATAACAAAACAGAGGTAAAGATTTGTGGAAAATGGGGGAAAGGGTTAAATTAAAAATTCATTGAAGAAGATTAATCAAGTAATAATAATTAAGGTGGGGTAGTATTAGGATAGAGTAAAGAAAAAAGAGTAAAATTTTTAATTAAGGGAGAGTAATAATTAAGTCATGAAAGATAGAGTAAACGATTAAAGAGGGTTAATGATAGAAGAAAATATTGTAATGAGGAAAGGTAAAGTCAAAGGATATAAGGATGTGTGCTTATCTTTATTCTAAGATTTTACCGTTACTACTTCTCTAACAGCTAATTACAACTAGATAACGGCTATCTCCATTATACTATATTTAAATACCTCGGCACTCTTTTACAACTTATCTTCTTTTCACGTTCTTGATGATAGGTGGAGTGTCCAGTCAAAACGTTGGACGTTTCAAAACTCCACACAGTTTTAATCCAGAAGTTCCTCTAGCATTATGACTAACTGTGAAAACCTACATTCACAACATAAGAGACATTTCATTGTTTGGCACTTTGGGTTGTTGTGAATGATAGACTATGACGAACATCATCTGGTATTGTCTTCACTTCTTTCAGTGAATCAAACCTTTAGAGAAGTTAAGATAGAGTCAATGCTAGTCCTTTCCTTCACCCTTTCTTACTCACAACGATAGGACTTAGCATGACCATATGGGATCCCCTCCTTAGGTTAGTGACCCTAGCCTAGAAGTGCAAAGACAGGGTTGTTGAGGTGACAGTGGATGGCCTGTTTGTCCATGTCCTTAGGTTTTTCCCTTGGAGAGGTTGGACTTTTCCTCTAGGGAGAATCCGAGAGATAACAGGGATCATGGGTTGAATTGGATAATGAATCATGATGCTTTGGCTTTATACTTTTTTCATTGTCTCACCTTGTTATTCATCATTATCTTCTAGTCGTGTTGTCACTCTTGGGAAAAGTTGTACTACTGGGAGACCTTCATCGGGGTAACATGTTCATATCCCTTACCATGAATAACATATTCCATCCATGACCTATCCATTGTCATTTTCTTTGAATTGGTTGTTACATGTATCCCAAAAAGGTATGTGCTTCATAATCCCATAAGAAGAAGGGGCCTAATGCAACTTTATAAAAAAATGATATAGAAAGAGAAAAATCCCTAATTCAAAATGCAAGGAAAAGAAAATGTTGATGTTTGGGAGAAGACATTCTCTTATATTAATAATTAATAATATAATTATTTATTATTAAACACTATATATATTAATTTAATGATAATAATAAATAGTTATTGATTATACAAGGGACACATCCTTTCATAGATGGTCACCATATGTTCTCTATATATGGACACTCATCATTGTAATAAGATCATATCTCATATGAAGAAAAACAACATGGTATCAGAGCAGGACTAGGCTTGACTCCTTCACAGGAGGGCCCAAAAATGTTGGGAGTGTTAAATTTGTGGGGTTGTTACAATCTCTATGTACAACATATTTATTTTTTACTCCTACCTAAATTATAGAAAGAATTCCATAAAGTATGGTGGGTAGTAAATGTCTAATTACCTAAATATGAATAATGTATTGCATATTTACTTCTACCTATATTTATGCATAGAATCACATGAATTATGGAGGAACAATTTAACAAAGTCAAATACTATGTGGATGGATTATAACCAAATTAATCTTTGAGTAGTTATGGGAGGTATTCTCCAACTATTTATAAGAAATAAAATTTAATTTTAAATTTAATTTTCAAAGAGACGTATCTTTTGGATCAATCTAATATTACTATAAAAACACACTTGAAAGACACAACAATAGACACATATTTTTTATCTCTCACACATGGGAAGTGATCTAAGGAAGAGATCGAAGTTTCTAAGAAGTTGAAATTTTCCAAGTTACTTATTGATGTTCTAGAGTTTACTAAAGTAATATCGTATATCATTGGAAGTAATTATCACTTGTGGAAAATTGTACTTGTATAATTTAACACTTGAAAATCAACATGGTTAGTCGTATGTCATTAAGTATAATGGATGTGTGTTGGTTGTCGTATGACATTAAGTATATGATGGATGTGTGTTGGTCATAGTAGAAGACGTATCATTTGGAGGGTCACTATATATAGTTGTGCGCAAGATAAATTGATATCCTCTAGGAGATGTTTTTTGTTGTTCTTGTTTCTTGTTACGGGCAGGTCACATGTAATAGCTCTGAGAAGGAGCCATAATGATAGTCACAAGAGGCATACATGGAGGGAAATACCTTCCAACATGATATCAAGGAGAGACATTGCCAGACATGATGCTCAGAGACAGGAAGTCTCTAGGAGCAATGTACCTCCCAAGATGGGACCATGCTAAATAGCAGAGATGGTTCTAGTGATCATGGATACAACCAGTCAAGACCAATTGTAGCACAACTATGGTGATAGATCCAAGTAGAGGAGGTTGTACTACATCTAGAGGGAGCAGAGATTGAGTTACTACCAGAGAATGAGGAAGAGCTACCTTTGCTGTCAGAGGGAGAAGAAACATAAGAGGAGTCACCTCCAATTCTAGAGGGAATGTTGATGTTTGAGGAAACATCAAGAGACATTCTCCCCGGAGGGTCATGTGTGGACTAGTAGGCAGTAATGTAGACTTGATCCTAATGTGCCTCAGATGCTGAGATGAAGGAACCAAGACATTGGTTTCACAAGGAAACCTAAATATATCTTGTGAGACATTGGTTCCATGAGGGAAACTCGATATATCTTAGACATTGGTTTCATAAGGAAACCTCTATGTCAAATACGGTCCAAGATGATATTACCTTCTAGAAGGAGACAGTTGAGCCTATTGATCAAATTGGTCTCGTTGATCATGTAGCTCCATTTAATGTTCCCAGAGATATTGCAATAGGTCGGAAGAGACCTGCATGGGCTCGTCAGACTCTGCTGGAGGCAAAAGGACATGCAACTTCTCATGGTACCTTCCGAGTGAGAAAGAGACCTCAAAGATATTTGTGCTATGTCGTAGTTATGAGCCACATCATTCATTTTGAGCCTTCCTATTATGAGGAGGTGACTAGTCATCTAGTATGGAGAGATGTCATGATGGAGGATTATCAGTCCATCACGAAGAATGATTTGTGGGATATTGTTCCGAGATCTGAGGGAAAGTCTCTAGTGACTTCCAATGGATCTATAAGATCAAACACATAGTTGATGGGAGCATCGAGAGACACAAAATGATATTTTTTGCTAGATGATTCTCTCATGTGGAGGGAATAGATTATGAGGATACATTTGCTCCTGTTGCTCGATACACTTCTATCTAAATGATTATTTCCCCTGCAACATCCATGGGTTGGAGACTACATTAGATGGATGTAAAGACAACCTTTCTCAATGGAGAGATTGAGGAAGAAGTATACATCGAGCAACCAGATGGTTTCTTGATACATGAGAATAAGTCTCATGTGTGCAGGTTGAAGAAGGCCTTGTATGGACTCAAGCATGCACCTTGAGCTTGGTATGCGAGGATTCAAGATGGACACCTGATGAGTTTGGGCTTCAGAAAAAGTGTTGTCGATCCTAGCCTGTACTACAAGAATGTTAATGGTGAGTCCCTGATTTTGTTCCTCTACGTTCATGATTTATTCCTCACCGGTACAGAGAGCCTTATTGTTGAATGCAAGTATGTGTTTTACTATGAGTTTGAGATGAAGGACCTTTTATGATGCACTACTTCTTGGGACTAGAGGTGTGGCAGAGAATTGATGAAATCTTCTTGAGTCAAGGGAAGTACACAGGTGAGATATTGAAGAAGTTTGGGATGTTGAACTGGCTAAGACCGGAAGAGCGTCGTGTAGGGAAAGAG
>CBVK0100115283.1:0-11883 GCA_900067695.1 Picea abies
ACCAATATAATAACCACAAATACTAAATACACAATAGATCCACAAAGCAATATATAAGAAACCACACTTTATTATTACGAAACCCTTAGGGTAGGGCAACACCATACAATGGATCCTATTATGGAAGGGATCCTCTCCTGTTCACTTGCCTCTTCGAGGGGGATACCTCCTAATGAGTTTCAGCTCCAAATACAATAATTCTCTTCATGTCCCATTACATTGCTTGAACCCCTTTATATAGTGATTCCATCACCTAATAACAAATTAGAGGAGGAATCTTCTAAGAAGTCCTCTTACATTTATTATATGTAACTACCATAGTGGGCCTTATTTAATAGGGTACCTCCCTAGGTACCCCATATTACCTCCCTAGGTATACTACAGTCGAGGCTTCTTGCATAGTGTTATCCTTTACATCGCGTCCAGATTTCCATTTGATTCTCCTCTCAGGTACATGCTAACCTGCTTCTACTTTTCCCCTTTTCCTTTTGGGAATTCTCTTCTATATGGATTGTGTCTTGTAGCTATAGTAATAATCGTCGAATATGACCACTAATCTTTCGAACCCAAGCCCCTCTAAAGTGAGCGATAAGCTTCCCATAATTGAAGCTAGGGGGTGCATTCTTCTATCAGGGTACTGATCAAGTTGTCCTCAAGGTATAAATCAATGATAACATCAACACCTACTAAACTAGTGTCTCGTACTCCTGTGTGATCAACCTTATCCTTTTTACTCTTCTCTCAAGCTTCTCTTAGTGCGAACAATGGTGGTTTCCTTGTGTTTATTGTTTCGTTTTTCCTTGTGATATATTTCTATGAGGGAGGATCTTTACTTATTATTTTCTCTAGCACAAATTTATTCTCTTCAACCTCTTTTTTCTTCAAAAACCGGCACCTTTCCTCGGCTTCTCCATCTTTTCTCACCAGCTTGGCTTCCTTGTCTCTTTTATTTTGTTCTTATTTTCTCAACCTTTCTTTGTGATAGTGGAGGAGGGATCATAATTGTTCTAGTCTCAGAGTTTTGTCTTTCTCTTCGTCCTTCCTCAATTGTTGTTTGACCTCATTGGTGGTAAGTCTTTCCATTGCTTCCTCAAAACTCAGAGCCCCTCAAAAAACATCTTTTGTAAATCAAGCCTCATGCATGGTTTGTGGTGCCATCTTAACAAATTTTATGTGCTCATATATCACATTTTATGGGTCATGGGATTTGGGTTCCCCAATGCAAAGGTACAACTCTTTAATAATTTTATCTTCCTTATTGACCTACTTCTTGTTCAACAGAGAGTATAATCCAATATGAACATGGAAAATACGCCAATATCTTTTTTTCTTTACTAAAAGGTAGGAGGTGGTCCCCTTCTCTAAAGTTTGGTATGCAACCTCCCTGGCCAACAATTTACCAGGAAAATACTTGGGTAACAAGTGGGGCGCTCCCGTGGCCCCATAGATATGGATGTATGTGTAATATTTCTTCGTATACAAATCTCCAATCTCTTTCAAAGATTTGAGATCCCCAGGAGATATCCTATGTGGGAAGAGGCCGAACATGGCCTTATGTAAGGGGGCTAGGAATTAATCGTATATATCATAGAAACAATTCTTGCAATTGACCTCCCACAGTTGAGAAGAATAGAAATGAATTTATCTCTTGTCTGGGGTCCAAGACAAGTTAAACGCTGGGAAATAATTGGCTTCCCATACAACATCTATCAGATGAGAGGACATGAAAAACCCTATATTCTTTTGTGCTGTGCAATGTTGAACGAAAGAATGGTTTCCCCATTGAATGCTTGACCATTCTGGGCTACCCTTTAAGCCATGGGAAATCAATCCATCCTGAAATGGGTGGTGGTATCCTTGTCATAGAGCCTGTATATCATGGTATTTAGTACTCTGTATCGGCTCTTAAGATATTGTGTCAGGACATGTCTTTCTCCTTTCTTCACCGACCACCCTTCATCGTAGAACCAATCCTCCATTAGGGTCTCAAAGTCTTCATGTTCGACTTTGCACTGTTTGAGAAAAGAATCGTTCATGGCTACAGTAGAATCAAGAGTTTGGTACCTTGCCCCGACATCTTCTACTTTAAGAGAGGAGATCGAGAGTCCTGAAGCATTAATTATCAACCCTGTATCTTTTTGCAGATAGGAGAAACACCATTTAACTGCATCATTGTAAGGAAACAACTTTGGACATGTAGCTAAAATATGCATCCCACTCTTCCAAATATTTCTATATGCCTCAATGTATGGATCATTGGATGGGAATATTTCATTCTTGAACATGTCCAGGATCTCGACGTAGCTGAGGTAATGCTCCATCTCGTCATGGTTGTTAGTGTCAGAGATGTTGTATGATTATGGAATGGAAGATGGAACATGTGTTCCAAAGGTCTGGATTTTTCCTTTTCTGGTGATCATTTTGGACATCTCGTCACCTATGCAAACAAACAAAACTACAATTAATAGAGTCATTTCGGGATTGAAATAATAACACTAGAAAAATTAGCATCCTACTTGCTTGGAGGCCAAGAGTGGTATTCAATTAAGTAGAGATAACAAAGAATTACATATGCGGCTTTCATTTTTTCTTTACAAGCATGTGAGAAAGAACATGAGTCTTGGTGCTTTTAAAATATTTCGTCAATTCCCTCCAAACCAAAATGTAATAAATGAAAGGTGTGATACAACTTGGACTCGTTCAATGGAGTACGCAGAAAGTAAATGTGTTCATGGAAGATTGGCGGTTATATCCATTAGGGCATGAGAGAATTCAAAAAATTGGGGGGAGATGAGAAGCTATTGTTTTTGAAAGTTGATGGGAATGAGAGGTGTGGATATAGGTGAGCTATTGTTTTTGAAAGTTGATGGGAATGAGAGGTGTGGATATAGGTGAGAAACAATCTACGATGATGATAATTACTTGATCAATTGATTAAGCATGATTAAAGGGTCTAATTTTGACCAAAAATTCCTTTTAATGTTCAATTAGATAACCATTGGGTGTTAATCCTTTCTTCATTAATGTTGACAAGACGCCGAGGTAGCCATGGGGGACCCATTACTTAGACAAGCGTGAGATCTACGACAGAGGAGTGATCGACGATGACTTGGTTCATATGATCCATAGGATGAGAAACATGAAATCTGGATAACAAAGGGAGATGTCATCATTGGCAAGGAGTGTAGGTATAGAAGAGTATCCAAAGAAAAAATCGATGATGAAAATCATTCAACAAAGAATATTATCCACTGTTACCTTACCACATGTAAGAAAAATAAAACTTATGAAGTGGTTGATACGAAGGGCCCACGATGAAGGTAATTGCTAAGGTGTACTTTACAAAAAGGGCCACACAATTAGTTGGGCTATGACTAGGAGAGAGAAGGGCCTATCATCATCACAAAAATGGATAGGAGCATGTAGATGATAACACACTACTAACTTCTGATGACGACATTATGAGGCATCATCATGAGATAAATATGAAGGTGTGCATGTGTGCACATTTGATAAGGGCCTGGCAATGAAAAGGAAAGAAGGGAGTAATGAGAGAAGTAGGTGGGGGGGGGGGGGCCTAACTTTCTAAAAACCCAAGAAACGCATCCAGAAACCCCCAGAGTATCAGATCTGCAACAAAACATCCAATAGTAGTAGTAAATATCTAGATCCAAGGACCAAAGATATTTCATCATCATGAACAAGGGGTTTGCATTTACACATGCATGTACCAACGTTAAATGTTTCCTTAACTCCATCCATTCATCATTAATCATGACAAGGACATAAGCATTAATCCATGTAAGGATGTGATTATTGCCCATATGATATGAATCCAAATCCATCTCAGAGACTGTGTGAAGCATATCTCATTTCTATTAGTTGTGCCTTGAGATAGACCATTGAAACCACCTATAGCAATAGAATTAATCCTAACATGTAGGTTGTAGGGGTAATTGGTTGGAATCTTAAGTTGTTCATTGTCTTGGGTGTAGGGGATAAAGGGAAAATGAAAAATTCACATGGGAATATCAATCCTTGTGTAGTATGTGAGAAATTTTATTATCAAAGAAATTTGGAGGAAGGACTAGGAGACGAGTAATGCATTGGAATCCCAAGAAATGCAAAGGAAAAGAACAAGTTTCAACTTCTAGATAGATGCAATACAAAACTAGTAGAGACATATTGGCACCAATTTAGAAAACAACACTTAGAGGATTGAAGAGGTAGAAGACAAAATATAGATATCATAGGCTAGGATAAAATATCCATCAACCCAAGAAATGAAACAATCCTATTTCATTCAATCAACCAAGTCTGGTATCAATTGAGAAGCCCACAATGTGCCTAGTTTTCATTAGTTTGTTTAATTATGTAATGTTTTGGAAACTATGGATAATACATATGACAATAGGGATATTAATGTTTAACTAATAACACTAAACAAAATCACTTTAACAATAAAAACAAATGGAAACATACTTTTCTTTAACCAAATTCCTCCTTGAAGTTTAGATTCACATTACATTATCTAAGCCCTATAAAGTTGTAAATTGTACAAAGTTTCAATATCGTTTCAATACTGTTTTGGTTAATAAATTAAATTTTTTAATAAAATTTGGATTTAACATTGTTTAAAGCACATGTGAGATAGGAACTGGGTGGGATTATTAGCGATCCTGGAGGTGATTTCGTAGTTCACTTTTCTTGGGGTCTAGGTATAGTCTCCAACAACATTACTAAAGCCTATGTCCCATGGAAAGGTATCAATATTTCTCAAGAACATGGGAGTAGGAAGATCACCATTATTGGTGATTCCTTGACTGTGATTAGGGCCCTAATTAAAAGACAAGCTATGTGGAATAATGTGCTTTCCAACATCTTTGCATGGACCTTAAATCTCCTCAACGACTTTGAAATGTGTAGGATAGTCCACATTAAAAGAGAGCTTAATCTATTGGTGGATTGACGAGACAAGGAACAATCAGGTTTAGTCGAGGGTGAACTCATTGTAAATAGAGTTAAAATGATGCACCATATACCTTAGCCATGATCCGTTCATTAATTCAATGAGATGGGTGGTAGAACAAGTGGATTTACATTCATGTGATTTGGTCGACTTTGCATTTGATCCACCTCAATCACAGTGGGGGAAATCAATACAGTCGGTGTGAGGTTAATTCACACAAGGGATTGGCTCCAACTAAGGTTATATATGATTCTCGAAGCATAAACAATGGGCTTGTGTTTTGGGAAGACAATGGTAGGGTTGTTCTAAGGCATTGTGAGCATAGAGTTACTTGGTGGAGGGGTTTTTCAGGTCTATCGTTTAATTCTGACAATCACTCATCTCTGGACCAGGTATACCCTAGTCTTTGGGTCCATATTTTGTGGTATTTTCCTCGACACAACCCCTTCTATTATATAAATTTTAGTTACCAAAAAAAACAACATTGTTTAAATCCCCAATTATCTCACGTTTACATTTTTTAATAGTTTCTTCTCCACAACTACATGTAAAAAAAAGTTCAAAATAGGTAAAATCATCCAAATTGAATGTAAATTTCAATAGTACATGAGATAGTGAATTCACCAAAACATTGAAACCACATGATAATGCAACAATAGAACCATTTCGTTTATTGGCAATAATTCAATGGGTTGACCACCATGTTACATACAACAATTACATTGAACATAAGGACTAAATATTGTTTCATCCACATGAGGATATTTTACTTGCTTCCATTTTCCATTCCATAACCTTTGAATCTATGTTCTCTATTACAAAAAAATGTTTATGGGGCCAAAATACCTTTCAATATTTCTCCCATTTCATTTATAAACATGGACTCAAAGGATGTTCTTTCTTGGTTTTAGTGACCAAATCATTAATTATTCAACTTCTTAACTCTTCAATCCACACATAGGAATGATGAATTAGTGCCATTGATATTTTTAAACCATATGAGACATCCATCAAAGAAATTGAGTATTGTCAGTATGGGGTTGATTTAATGATGTATTAGTATATAATGACCTCCTCTATCATGTTCTCCATCTACATCTATAGATCCATTGAAAATTCACTTGCTAGAAGCTTCTTTTATTTGGCATTAAATTTGTGATTATCATTCCTATATGAATAAATAAGAAACACATGAATATTGTTAAAGAAACACATGGACCTTCTTGAATAGATCCTCCATTAGTTATACATGGACCATCTAAACAAAATGATTTTTCTACCATCATGCAATGTATCCACCCTCATTCCCTTTAGCATTCCCATTCTCCCACTTTCAGGGTATGCTAGTGTTTTTTTGATATTTTGACAAAAAATAAAAAAAAACACTTGAACAAGGGTACATCTTCGACTCCAACCATCATTATTATTAAATGTCATA
Organism: Picea abies; assembly: GCA_900067695.1. Classification (NCBI taxonomy): domain Eukaryota; kingdom Viridiplantae; phylum Streptophyta; class Pinopsida; order Pinales; family Pinaceae; genus Picea; species Picea abies. The sequence continues at coordinate 6,408 of CBVK0100115283.1, forward strand.
TGTAGTGAAAACCTTGAATTGTGTGTGCATATAAGAAATTTCTTGCATTGTGTGGTGGAGGGGGGAGTAAGTGGATAAAACCAACCCATTTCCCATTTAAATTCTTCCCCAAAACTGATAGAAGTTTTTCTAAAAGTTATAGTTCCATATAATTGATGGGAACTTTGATCGTGAAACTTTACCTTTAGGGGTTTTGGATCATTTAAAATGGCCCCGAATCATCAAAATTTTGAAAAAAATGAGTGGATTAGAGTGTAGCTTTTCCTTACCAAAAAAATGGAGCCACTGATAAGGTTGGGTTTGTCTTGTTATTAACTCACTCTTGTTGATGCATGGTAGCATAGAACATGTATTTCCACATAGGTCTATGTGTCTAGATGTGTGGAAATCATCCAAAGCCTTTTATCCTTGAATTTACTTTAATTAAAGGAATTATTAAAGTAAAGTGATTATAATTAGTAAGTGGGGTTTTATTTAAGGAAATGCTTTAATTAGCATTAGTGAATTAAATAATAGCCATTGATCTCAAGTGAGGTGAGAAGTAATCTCAACTGTCAATCACTTTGGATATTAGGGTTAAGTCATAACTCAATCTTATAAAAGAAATGCTAGGGTGAAGGAGGAAGAAACTTACTTTGTCACATTGATTGAGAGCTATTGATTTGAGACAAAGAGAGTTGGATCACAAATGAATGTGATTCAAGGAGATCTTGGATAGGTGGAGAAGGACTTCCATCTAGAGATCTAGGTAAGAGAAAGAGAGAGAGAAAAAATACAACATAAGGATCAGTCATTGTGGAATATTGCAAGTATTCTAGAACAATCATGTAGTCAATGTGAGTTTCAACTTTACAATCATGTGGATAATGAAAGACAACACATATATCAGTGTAACAGTCATGATTTTTTTTTCCTAGAAAAAAAACGTAATTTTATTCATCCGTGGAGAACCAAATTACATTCTGCAGGTGCATTAAGCATGACTCATCCTTGGACAGGATGAAAATCCCAATAGGGCCAAAACATTGGCTAAAGAGCCACACAAAAGTGTACAATATAGATCTCAAAGACCCAGACATCAAACAAAGCATAAAATCAGAACTACATAGCCCTCATCAACCGAGAAAAAATTTGTTGTCGCTATCCCAAAGAAACTCCGGTGGCTAGACGAACCGGGTCAGAGTGGTATATGAGTCTCACACCAAAATCACCAGGGATTAGAAGCACCGAGAAACCTACGAGACAAATAAAAAGTAGTGATAAAAAAGATGCACGCCCAAAAGAAGGACCTCAAAGTGTTGACCACCAACTAATCAACACTGCACGCCAAAAAAAGGACCTCAAATCTTAGCCCCCACCCCCAGAAAGATGAAAACGAGGCACTAGAACCCCACACGAAAGGACCTTGATCTAAGTATACATTGAAACCTGAACATGGTAGATGATAATAAATGAAAAATGCAGAATGCTAACACCGAAAACCCTTGCCAAGAGCAGACATATAAGCATACCTCCAAAGATAATCCAAAAGTGAGACAGACCGGATCTGAGTGACATACAAACCTATCGAGAATATGAGAGGGTCCAAAACTTTGAACCCTGGATGCATAAAGTCTGAACTCAACACTCAAACTTGGAAATCAGGAACATGAAGCCAAGGGTATGCATCAAATCTCGACAATGACCCCGAGACTTGAGAGAGAAAACCAATGGAAACACCACAAAATCTTGCAAGAGAAGGAGGAATCCCCACTGTGAAAGCTTCAGAGGCCCAAAATGGAAGACTAAGACTTCCATGGAGCCCTTGCGAGATAAATCACAGAAACAAAAAGAAAGGCACAAACAAAAGGTAGTTCGCGAGAACTGAGACCCACTCGCCACCAATAGGAAATCAGATCCGGGTGGAAGAAGCATGATCTGAGAAAACTTAAAATATCCATGGGAGACACAAACTTTGCAACCGCCAGCAGATCCGCACCAGGGAACAACAAAACCACGACCTTCACTGAGATACGTCACTGTAGGAGGGAATAGGAAATGATCGAGCCACCTCTGGAGGAAAGCATAGGAGAAGAGGAGGCCGCATCACCTATGCCTGGATCCCTCAATAAGAAAGACACATAGATGGAGAGATGCACAAGTTTGCGGCTAGGTTTTCCCCTAGCCGCAACTCCTGTAATAGTCACGTTGTTGCTGTATAGGATCATACAACAAGTTTGGTAGCAGATCAATCCAGTCAGGTTTTTGATGTACTTTTTCTCTTTTATCTTTGAGCCATTTTCCTAGTGAGGGAGCCCTTGTAAGATTTGAAGTTCTTTGAATGATAAGCTTTGTCTATTGTGCATGAAATTTTTGGTTTCTAGTGTTGCTTCCACCAGATTTATTTGAGTTGAATATTCTAGCAGTGTATTTTTTTTGTGAGCTGGTAACTTGATTTGCAGTAAAGAAATCACTATATAAAAATATACCTAGGATTGGAGTAAGGGGGTTTCAACATGGTATCAGATAGCATTCTCTAAAGGGAAGCTATATATTAGATCCATAGAAGTTGATAGCATATCTATCAAATATGTAGGAGATCTTAGCAGATCCATAACCAATAGGAAGAAATCAAAGGACAAATTTAAGGGAAACAATCGTACCTCAATTGGATTCAGTCAGAGAGGATAACGCGGGCATTCTAGTACATGTCACGTAGAACAATGTGGGTTTCAATGTAACAATCATGCTGATAGTGAAAAACAACATAGGTATTAGTGTAACAATCACGCTAAAGCTGTACAGGTCAGTACTGGGGAAATTTCAGTAGCAGGTTATTTCCAAAGAAGTTTATCAAGTCTAAGGGATGGAAACAACACCTTTGAGAGTTGAACATGGATTATATGGAGCACAAAAATTCCTATCTTGTAAAGAAAGAGTAACTTTGGTGTTAAAGGAGTATGACCTTTGGGAGTTAGTTGAAAAATTAATTGCTCCACTGATGGATCTGATAGATTTGGAAGCTCGCAATAAGAAGGATATCAAATAACATAGGTTACTCTTGGATTTAGTGAAGGATTATCTAATTCCTCACTTATCCAAGAAGGAAACCAAAGAGATGTTTGATTCCTTGGTAGATTTATTCCAAAGAACTAGCATGAATATGAATATGGTCTTAAGGAATAAACTCAGATCAGTGCAGATGTATAGATATGAAAATGTTACGAGATATATCATGAGGATCACATAGGTGCACGATCAACCTGTAGCCATAGGGGAGAAAATGTAGGATGCAAAACTCATGAATATGGCATTGAATGGTTTTCCCAAGTCTTTGGAAACATTTTTCAAGGGAGTATTTGCTCGAGAAAATATCCTAGATTTCTAGAGGCTTTGGGATAATTGCATCTAGGAAGAGACTCAAGAGGAGTTTAAGGGAAGAAAGCATGGAGGTAGTGAGGAGAAGTGGCTCTTGTTAGTAAGATGAAGAAGGGAAAATGAAAGAGTTCTAGAAAAAAGGGTAATAATGATGGAGGATCATCACATCCATGGAAGAAGAAGGACTTGAGTAAAATCAAGTGCTTCTCATATCATAAGAATGGAGATTATGCATCTCAGTGTTCATATAAGAATAAGGGTAAAGGAAATATGAAGACAAGAACATAAAAAAATATGGAACTTGATGAATTTGCAACAAAGTTTGAGAAGAATTACTCATTGGTTTCTTTCCTTTCTACCAACACAACTGCGAGGAGTTCTTGGATCTTGGACAATGGTGCATCTTATCATATGATAGAAGCATGAGAACTATTTAACAATATGATGGAGAGGGACTTATATGTTCATGTGCAACTTGGTGATGATTTCAAGTATGCAGTGAAGGGAGAGGGAACATTTACATTCTAGCTCGAGTTAGGAGGTTTGTTGGATGCCTAGGATGTGATTTATGTACTAGGTTTCAAGAATATTTTTCTTTTAGTCTCATCTATGGAGGACAAGGGGTTTTGTCATTAATTTTTAGAGAGGGAAGGTACTCATACATCTATAGAAAGATAGCCCAGACAATGAAGTGGTCGTTTGGGTTAGAGATGGCACTTTGTACAGGTTGCAGGGAAATCCTATTTAGGATTTGGTACATGACAATGACAACCTATGTGAGTTGTGGCACAAGAGGTTGGGACACCTACAATACATGGAATTTCCAATTCCAAGGGGGATTGTTACAGATCTCCTAGAGTTCAATATTAAGCAGTAGGGAGTGTGCATAGGGTGTGCACTTGGAAAGAATGCCAATGATACGTTTTTGAGCAATGAGAGTAGGTCCAAGGGGATCTTGGATATTATCCATTCATATGTGAGTGGGACTATGTCAATAACACCAGTAAATGGATCATCATACTATGGACATTGATTGATGACTATTCCAAGAAAACCTGGATCTTCTTTATGAAGACCAAGGATGAGGTCTTCAATTAGTTTTAGGAGTTTAGGGCTCATGTGGAGAACCAAATAGGAAACAAGATCAAGGTCTTTATGTCAGATAATGGGGGAGATTACACCTCCAATGACTTCATGGATTTATACAAGGAGACAAGTATCAAGAGGGAGTTGATTGTCTCATACAACCCTCAGTAGAATGGGGTTGTAGAGAGAAAGAATTGTTCCATCATCAGTTCTGCTAGGGATATGATACATGACTAATATTTTCCTATGTTTCTATGTTTAGAGGTGTGTAACATGATGGTGCATGTGCAAAATAAGAGTCGTCAAAATATATTGGGGGACAAGACTCCAAAGGAGGATTTATTAGGAGTGAAGATAGAGATTGGTTATTTGAGGATGTTTGGTTGTCTAATATACATCCATGTGCCTGTGGAGAAGAGGATGAAGTTGGATAATCTAGGATAGAAGGGTATAGTTGTGGAGTAAAACAAGACCTTAAAGGCTTACAAGATATTCTTACTAGTGCAGAGGAAGATAGTTGTGAGTAGAGATGTTAAATTTGAGGATAACTTGACATCTAAGAGATCTCAAGAGTCACCAATAGTTACAGAGGACAAGAAGTGATGCAGACCCCCTCCCTCACCCAGGGTTCGCGCGAACTCCCAGTCTAGGATCGTTCAAATTGGGAGCCGAATTGGCTCTTCGGGCCCTATTGAGCCCCCAAAATCAAACACAAGTCCTTTTCCCCTTTTCCCCGCGTGAAAATCAAGTCCGTCAGGGTTCTTATACATCAAGGAAATCCATCACATGACTTTGGGATAAAAATCATGGGCCAACCTCTTGTTACCTTTGTTGGAATATTGGTTGTTGTCATTGATGTCAACCCTAGTCATGGGTTTTGGACCGCAATATTGATGAAGGTATTTGAACATGAAGGAAAATGCACATCAAGATACAACACCCATGGATGGATAGTATACATCATGTTGTTTTTGGTGGTGTGTGGCACGTCATGTGGATCCTCATGGTTGAGAAGAAATGAATTTTTGAAGAT
>CBVK0100115287.1:0-14713 GCA_900067695.1 Picea abies
CTGTTTCAACCAACTTTAGGTTGGATTCTGACCCTTCCAACCAGAGAGGAATCTCTCATGCATATAGCTATTGAAAATACTCAAAAGATTTGGCAATGCACACATAGAGGTCAGATTCTATAAAACGATACATTTTAAAAGTGGTAGGACAAAACTAGAGGGTAGGGTCATTGGGAAATGGGGTCAACTTCTGAAATCCTATAAAAATTTGCAAGCTATGTATTCCTGAGGGAGAAGAGGAAAAATAGGCACTGTTTTTAGCCAAATAAACAATATGAGATGGAAGTGGAAAAATAGGAAAGACCACTATGACAAGAGGCATCTAACATGGGACGGATCTCTTGGCATAACTTTAGAAGAAGAAACATAAAGGCTGGCTATTGAAAATAGAGCACCAATCCAGGGTGAATTCTGAACCAGGAACTAATAAACACGTACAAGTATAATCAATATGAGAAAGAGCACCAACAAGGTGAATTTTTTAATTTGCTTAAATATTATCGCTAGAATAAAAACACATTCATGAATATGAAATACAAGAAGACATATTGAACATCAACNGAATATGAAATACAAGAAGACATATTGAACATCAACACCATGATGAATCTTGGCTATCTAAGAAAAACTTCTCTTCTTATATTAAAATCCATAAGAAATCACAAAGTTTTCCTGCTACAAGGGTAGGCCCTTCTCCAGCTAGTCGAACTATTCATTTATCTTTTTAACGGTATATATAGATAAATTAGATATGAGACCCAAAACATATTGTTTTCTCCAAGATTCCAAAAATAGGTATCGGTTACAGAGGGAGTAACATACCAAAACAAAATTCCTACTTTTTAGGGAACGTTACAAATAGAAAACCAAAATACTTGAGATCTTTACCTTGAATTCCACCTGTCTACAAAGTTCCCTGAAATGCATTTTTCATTTTAGCTTTTCAATCTCTTCCTTTAACGTGTCAAGCCAACTAGGCTGGTCTTCTTCAGTACCTTTAACTGTCCCAGCTTTAACTTCCTCCTTCTGTCGCTTTTTCCTTTTTCTCTCGCCATCTTGTGTCTAGTGTTCATCTACATATCCATTAATGATCAAATCTTTCATAATAGGATTCAACCTGATTTCTTCGTGTAATCTTGGTTCATCCAAATATTTTGCACGAAATATTTTGTCAGGAGTTGCGCAACATGCCTCTTTCTCTTCTTACTTGATTGTTCTGTCGGATATTTCTCCTCAACTCCTTCTAGTTTTCCAGGGAACACGAGCATATTTCCCTCAACTACACATGAATCAAACAAGTGATTCGATTTGCAGGTATCCCGCTCCAGAATAAACTGTCAATTACCCAAAATAGAGTAATTTCACCTGTGTTTTGAGTAACAGTTTCCATTGAGTACTAATCATGGGCTACTGACGAAATTCCTTACAGGGATAACAGCTTATCACGTTTGACCATCGATTTCCAATGATGAGTCTTAAATTGGTTATTTGGCGGTGCTTACTTGGCATTGCACCATCTGCATATCCATTAATGATCAAATATTTTATAATAGGATTCAACCTGATTTCTTCGCCTGGTCTTGGTTCATCCATAGATTTTGCGTGGAATTTTTTTGTGAGGAGTCACGCAACATGCCTTTCTCTCTTTTTACTTGATAGCCCTGTCATATTATTTGAATTTCCTAGTTTGCTGAAAACCGTTGGATCTTTTTCCTCATCCCCATTTGGTTTGCCAGGGAACACGAGCCTATTTCCCTCAACTGTACATGAATTGGATGAATGATTTGATTTGCAGTTACTCTGCTCTGGACTAAAACTTCAATTACCCAAAATAGAGTAATTTTACATGTGTTTTGAGTAACCATCTCCATCGAGTATTAATCATGGGATACTGATTAAAGTCCTTACAGGGATAACAACCTCTCACGTTCGACCATCGATTTCCAATGATGAGTCTTAAATTGGTTATTTGGCGGTGCTTACTTGGCATTGCATGGACGAATGATACCTAAACGAGTGTCTCGAGATGATTATATTGGCCGTCAAATTTCCTTTCCACATGTGACCATGTGATTTGACACATTTAATGACACTTAACATGTGATTTCGGGGTGGGATGAAGTGGTTTTGGGTTCACCCACTGTCCCCCCCGAAATGCATCTGAGGATGATACATATCTTCTCTGGAAACCATGGTTGGAATTTTGGGCCCACTTAGACATTTTAACCTCCATGCTAGTTCTCTGCCCGAAATTATCCTTGATTGTTGATCTACGGTGCTTGCGATCTGTGGTCTACCAGGTCCCATCAACTCTGCACTTCCGCTAGACTTAGCCTCCTTCCACTAGATATGGCCCTGCCCTCTAGTTTATCGCTTCTCTACACCGGTTTAGCTTCTCGCTAAGTCCCAAAACTTGGATTCCATATAAAATTTGTTATAGTGATAACATGGGATCCAACTGGGGATGCTATCCTCCTTGCAAGGTAACAAAGAATTCATAGACCTTGTTCCTTATCCATCGAGTTGCTCACAAAATGGGTTTGTACCCTGTTCTAACCTATTACCAATGTCTGTTGAAAACTGAATTCTGCACGCTGCTCTTACTTGGATACTAAACGTCGGATTTACTGCTATCATCTAAATGAACACTTTATTCAGAGACCTAAACTTGAAAATGCTTGATCGTCAAGATTATTTGCACCTACCTACCCTAACTGCTGAAATGAGCTTCCAATCAAATGAAATCATAATGCCAATGCCCTAACTGCTGAAATGAGCTTCCAATCAAATGAAATCATAATGCCAATGCAACCATTTTATCTACTTTCTGGTTTCTTTGCACACGCTTGCTCCAAATCCTGTTAACCGATAATTTATTCAATAATTTACATATGAATTCAAATCTCAAAGATTCAAAAACATTAGGACTGTTTACTGCCTCCATCAAAACTGTAAATGGATCTTCTAGGACATGCATAAAACAACAATCGTGTTTCACCTCTTCCACTACATTCCTGGTTTAATGTGATTTGTCTAGTTGATTTTTACCAAGAAGTTGAAAAATCAGGTGAGACTAATGGGAATAAAAATATTCTAAACTACAAGATAGTGTTGACTGGAATAAACTCCTTGGTATCAAGAAATCCATATTTAATGCTAATGTTGACTGACCATCATCTTTGTCTCTAAGCTCACAACTCATCATAAGATGTAAATTCCGATTGTTAAAACTCTCCATATAGCATGCCACAGGATCATGAAACACATGACGCTCTTCCGATCTCACCTTCCACTACATTCCTGGTTTAATGTGATTTGTCTAGTTGATTTTTACCAAGAAGTTGAAAAATCAGGTGAGACTAATGGGAATAACAATATTCTAAACTACAAGATAGTGTTGACTGGAATAAACTCCTTGGTATCAAGAAATCCATATTTAATGCTAATGTTGACTGACCATCATCTTCGTCTCTAAGCTCACAACTCATCATAAGATGTAAATTCCGATTGTTAAAACTCTCCATATAGCATGCCACAGGATCATGAAACACATGAGAAAACATTTCTTTTTGATGAACCAAAACAAAAGGGCAGGATTCCTTCACAAGTGTTTGTTATTCTTTCTCTACTTCTTCAGTTCTAAGAACATTTTCAGAACCATAATCTTCAAAGGAATTAGATAAACAACTACTTCTTTATGATCTTTCTTCATTTATGATTGAATCATGACATACATTGTTTTGTTGCTTCCCTCAAACTCTATGTCATTTGTTTGTTCATTTCTTAAAGTCTCCATAGATGGGGTTTTAGATCCCTCATCCACTTCCAAGCCACTTAGAATTTGAACAACCACATTATTCGTAGGGGAAGGAAAACACTTCCGAAGTACGTGTTTTCTTGGAGATCTTGTTGAATGTCCTCATCAAGTTCAAGAGAAGGAAAATGACTTTTGACAACAATTATTTGATCAACTTTCTCTATTTGCTCATGATTTTCTTTTAACCATTCAAAGGAAGAAAAAGATAATGGGAGATAGTTTTCATTTGCAAGTCCACTTCTCTCTTCAGATTCAACATCATGCTTGAATGGTTTATGTTCTGAAACATTATTAACATTTAACTTCAATAATTTGAAAGAAGAAAAGCACAATGGAAAGGTTCTTCCACCTGATTCAAAATCTTCTTCATTTTCTTTACTATTGTCATATGCACATTTTCCACTTTCTTTGGATTGCTGAACACAGTCATCTTCAACTTCATTTTCGACCAATGGCTGCAATTCCTTGTTAATTTTTTCCAGTGAATCATCGTGGTTTGGCATCATCACACCTCCCTTTTCTTCAGTGATGGTCCTAGAATTCTCTTTCAACAATTTAAATGAAGAAAAGCATAAAGGTAAATGATTTCCTTCAGCTGGTTCAAAACTTCCTTCTTTGTAGCTGTGATATGTAAGATGATTTCCCTCAATGTACTGCTGAAAAGGAACATTTTCTAATAGGGAACATGCAACTGGTTTTCCCAAGAAGTCAACATCACAATAATCATTATATTCATCATATATAGGCAAATCAACAATGTCTGCAATGTCATCTAACAAGAACAAACTTGGAACATCAACCTACTCTTCAACATACTGATTTGCAAATTCCTCTTCTTGACTGTCTCTAAATGAATATATAAAACAATCAGCTCCATGCTTATCATGGGGTGGATCAGAAGCTACATTAGCGCCCTCTCTTTCAATAAGTGGAATACAATCCTTTGCAAAATCATTAAGGGGACCTATGATATTATCAAATCTATGCTCAAGATTCCAATCAACTGTTTTCTGTTTATATTCACTTTCATGTTTGTTGCACCTCTTTTGTCACCTAAATGAGAAAAATAGGTGTGCTTACAAGCCCAGTTGGGTTAGATAGGCAAGACAACAGTAGAGGAAAGAGTTATAAGTGTAAAGCATAAAAGATAAGCAAATAATTAAACTAAGAAGGATAAAAGCAATTAAACTATAGTGCATAAGGACATTAGAACAAGAAACAAACAAGACTTATGCCACCAATGGAAATGATTATATTAGTGGAAAGAAAACACCAAAGAGAAAGGGAGACTTTGGGTACCCTCTTCCTCCAAGGGAGGGCTCTTGGACCCCCAAATATTGAGCTCTTCTTACAAGTGAGGAACTAAAATGAAATGGTGAAGAGAATCCAAAGCACATCTAATCTAGAGGTGATATGAATGGCTAACTGAAATGGTGCTAGCATGCTCTTGATGAGGAAAGAGGATCCTCCAAGAGAATATCATCAACATAACAATACAAATGAATTCCTTGAAAATGTAGTGCACCCATGGCCTCTTTTTATAGCATAACTTTGAGGCATTATTTAACCAGCTTTTAGTGTGAACAAGGGGCCATTTAGGGCACCCTTAGGTATTTGACCAACCACCCAGCCGGATTCAACCAAGATTTGGATGTCAAATCGACTTGGAAGATGAACCAGAAGTGGGTGGGAGGTCCACCAATATCATAAATGCACCATTTTGAGGGATGCGTGGTTTTTTGCATCCACAGTCGCGCATAGTGTGCATGTGCGCTTTTTCCTATGTTTCTGAATGGCGCATGTGCGCGTGCTCCTTGTGTAGTCTTAGCGCATGCTGATTTTATTACTGATTATATAGTTTTGGGCCTTTGGAAATGCATTTTTGGTCATTTTTGGTCCATGGGTGAACTAGTAGTTGTTTGAAGATGCTGGATTCCTGTAACCATTTGCGGATGAAATTTCAGTGATAACAGATGACCCCTGATGTATGAGGTTAGCAGCATACATATAGACGAAATACATCAATGTTTCTTCTACTTAGAGTACCATTGTGTTGGCACAGGGGCAGACCGAGGGTTCAACGCTCAAGAGTGCACCAACAAAGCCCTAACTACCAACCCTTTCGGCAACACCTGTGAAGCAGATGAAGTCCCACCCGAGGTAGAGGCAGGGGGTGGTTGTAGGAATCAAGTGTCTGTAACCTTAGTTGGGACACAGATTTGTTATTATCTTGCTTACAATGCACTTAACATCAGTTATTTCCTAACATACATTCATTAATAAACTTCGCAGAAAGCACAGAGCACCACAGTAATTACTCAGATCTATCACTTAGCAATGATAAACATATTATACTCAATAGATTAAGCACTTAGCATCTTATGTATTATATCTAGCATGCATTCATATCTCATAAGCACACAGAATCAATAGATCTATCTAAACATATCATAGCACTTAGCAAGAGAGAGACAAACACATCAACACAATACACAGAGTTACCATGGTTCTCCCCCACCCTGGGTCTACACCCACAAAGTCTTGTTTATATTATCTTGGTCAAGCAATTACAGCATGGAGCTTCAATGACCCTTACCCCACAAAGGACAAGAGATTTGCGTAGCTCGCTAGATCCTCTTTCCCCGGGTAGATCCAAGCACTAAGCCTTCTCACACTTTGTGCACTCAACACTTATTACATCATGCACAGAGCTCTTACAGTCACATAGACTTCTGATCACATAGATCCAAATTATGCACTAAGCCATCGACTAGATAGGGCCTCCTTTCTTACATGGCATAGACCTCTTTTTATACATAGAAAAAGGCCTAAACAAGGGCTGACATCCCTTTTCTGTTACAATATTCCCAAAAAAACCAAAAAAGGTTCCACAAAAAGTGGCGAGATCCCATGATCTCTGCTTCGCTATGTGCTCCATCTTTGATAGGTAGTCGAAGTACCAAACAATCAACTATGACCAAGTATTCCTCAAAACTTGGTCGAGGGCCAACATGCCCCCAACACTCACTTGTGACTCGTCCCGATTCACTCTTCTCTGGGTAAATCCGCCTCAAAGGCCTTGAGCTTTGCTCGAGCTGCTTTGACCTATTTCTTTGCTACTTCTTCTTGCTTGACAAAATCCTGAATGAGTGTGTTACTAACTGGTCCTTCTAAGTGCTGCTATGCTGTGTTCACAACCTGTTCTAGGTCTGTCCCTTGGCTCTCAATCTCTAAGAATAGTTGACATGCCCTATCCTGCAAAGGTTGAAGTTGCTACGTCACTTCCATGACCTTGCTCTGGATCATATGAATCTGTTGTTTCACGACGTGTTGTTCATGGGACCTCTTCACTTTCTCTATGGTCGATAGGGCCTTCAGCTATACCTGTAACTTCTCGGCTTAGTACTTCGCCTCTTGGAGCTATGACTCCAATTTATGCAATTCAGGGTTCTCGGATAGGTTCTCATGTCTCTGCGCACTTCTACTACTTAATTGCTTACATTCTTCAGTGAGTTCCTTAATCCTTTCTACTGTACTTCAGGCATTCACTTCTCGTTGGTCACGTTCTTCTTGTGGAGTACTCGGTATAGCTTGGAGCTCTAGTTCTACTACTCTTTGTTGCAGTTGCTAAATGACTTCAACAAGCTTCATTGCTTGGCATTCTTTGGGTTCTTTTGCCTTATGTTCTAAGCTAGTCACAAAGAGAAATGCTCTATTGATAGCTTCTTCAATCCCTATTTGCTTTTTGAGAAGTTGCTCCTTCTCCTTTTGGATCTTTGCGCGTTCTTTATCAAACTTCTCCTGGATGGCCTCCTTCTCTTGCTATGCAGCTTGGCACTGCTCTATGATTTCCTTGTGTGTGTTCTTTAGGGCCTGGGTGGCATGCACTGTTACTTATTCTACTTTTCGAAGGTGTACTTCGACTAGGTCGACAATCCTAGAAAGTTGACCCGACTCATCTCCTGCTTCAGGTGTTCCTTCTGTCATAGGCGCAGTGGAGACTGCGCGGTTAGACTGGAGGGCTTGTTGTACTCCTTGGAGCTCAACTTCGATTCTATCATACATCGTCTATTTCTTGGCCTCCTGCTTTTCTTTGATATCTTCTATAGCTTCATTCAAATTTGCGAGGAGAAAGCTGAAGTCATCTGGATTGAGCATGGTCTTCATCTTGGTCATGGTCGCTTTGGATTTCTTCTTAATGGAAGACTTCGAAGGTGACCCTTTTCTTTTCTTTAGAACTTCGACTTCATCTTCTGGTTGTTGTTCAAATTCTTCTAGGTCTTCATCGTTACCTTCTTCATCTGGTGTGATGGAAGCTGTCCTTACAGAGCGACTATCCACATCTTGAACCTCTTCAATTTTCTTTGTCTCCTTTGTCTTCTTTGTCTTCTATGTCTTAATAGGCCCAGGTGTGTCCTACGCAGCTTCTAGGCTACTGATATCTAAAATATCCACTGGATCTGATGCAACGAGGAGGTCCATCGACCATTCCTTGGTGATCTCTTCAAGGTCTTCTTTTGTCAATTTATAATAGGACTGCAGTTGTTCCTGGTACTCATCAACACGTGGAGTTAAGTATATGAAGTGGTGGTCCACGCCGAACTTCATTAAGGGTCTAAATATGTGGAGTGTGTTCGGAGTAATTTGAGGTGTGGCTTATATCGCGGTCTTCAACTAGATGTGGTATTTGTGAAAGAGGGTATTTGTCTTCCATTGCTTTCTCATATATGTCATGTACCATAATGTACTGAACTTCACAGCCAATGGTTCAAACAGTAGGGTTTCAAGAAAAATGACATCCTTCGGCATCTCCCATGCTATGAAGGCAATCAGGATGAGAAGCCAGCTGAAGTGGAACTCATATCCTTGGTCTTGCGCTTCTTTGCAATCCAATTCGACTTGATCCGCTAAGTACTTTGACCAGTTCATTTGGACTCCTTCTATGCATTTTCTTGCAAAATCAACTACAAACCCAGATACTTGCATCGATCTATTCTTCCGGACTAAATTTCTTGTGATCATCTGACAGGTGAGGCACACTGCACCACTATCAATAGAGGTTACCTTGTAACCTCGTGTGCCTTTTTCAACATTTTGATAGGCCTCTTTAATCTTTTTTGAAAGAGCACGATCCGTGGTCTTTCCAGGGTAATAGTCTTGTGGGTTAGGGCCCTGCATGCTCAGCTTGGTGATCTGATTGATCAGCACCGGATCAATCGTTATATGCTAGTTCAACCAGAGATATCCTCCATGGTATCTCGCCAGTAGAAATTTTACGCAAGCATTCATCTCCTGGTGCCTGCCAAAGTGTGGAATCTTCATTACATTAAGTAAGGTGGACTGCACGAGGTTTATCGTCCATTGTTGAGGGACGATCTTGGAATTCTTCCCCTTTTTCATCGTCAGATACTTGTGCGGGGCAAGCATATTGTAGGCTTTCTGATCACCAAGGTTGAAGTTGCAAAACTTCAATGCTGTGATCTTGGTTTGTTCAGTGCGAACTACGTGTACACCCTTCGGTAGGTACGCAGTTATCATAGGATAGTCGTAATCTCGGGGCACACTGTCACGGTTGATTTTACCTTTCAAAGGAGGTATGTAAGAGGGAAATATGCTCGGGATCAGTTTGTCATTCCTGATGTCATCTCTATGTTTAGTACGTTTCTCGGTGGTCTGTCAGGATGGTCCAGCTCGAGCAGTGGATGGAGAAGCTTCTACTCCTGTTGACGACAAGGCTTGGACTCCGGTGGACATTCCTCTTTCTGACATAACTCTTTCGGTTCTTAAGCTAGTGAGTACTTCTCTCACCAATTCTTCTGTTGTGCTAAGCTCGTCGGACATGTAAGCTCAGGATCACTCTCTCAGGTTGTTGATGGGATGAAGGTACCATAATCGAGTAGAGAAAAAGGAGGGGTAGTCACTATTCCACAATGTGGGTATTCTGTGAGCTCAAGATCTCAATTGGAAAAAGTGTCTTCCGGGCATGGCGCAACATAATAAGTAATTAAAGTTGTAACAAACTGCTTGCAATTGATAGGAGGGTCAATTAACTCTTGATCTGTTTGTTATAGCATAGTCTAATGGTCAGGTAATAGGTCATAACTTTATTTTGAGCCTTTCAGGCCATCAGCAGAACGGGTATATTGTCTTCTAACGATTATATTACTTAGATATGGCGAAGTGCCATATGTCATTGTTCTGCTATCCCGACGAAGCTCAAATTCTGCATGTTTTCCTTCTGCAGGGTTTCTTCTGGAATGTTCTGTAATTTCTCCAACTTTGCTTTCTTCTTCATGAGTTTTCTAGCCTTCTTCCTAGTGAGCTTCATCTCGGTCATCCTTTTTTCATTCTGATTCTTTTCTTCTCTTGGCATGGTAACTTTGCGGTGCTGAGATTCTTTCTTCAGATCCACGGGTATTACTTGTCCAACATATTTTTCGATCCTCTATGGTTCTTCTATCATTCTGTCAACTTCGTCATCCAAGTTCCTGGGGTCAAGAACCCTTGATCTGTTCTCCTATTCTTTAATCAACTGTGCGATCCTTGTAGTCATGAAGTCTCTTAACTCTTGTCTCTATTGTTCTAGGTCCTTTTCTGCTTCTTGTTTTCTAGCTTGATCTTTCTCAATCTAAGGTTTACCAAGTAACATAGTAAACGGGGCGTTGTCCTCCATGAACTTAACAATCTCAAAATATTCTTTTGTCGAAGCTCCATGAGCATTCATAGATATCTGAGTGAGCTTTCTACATAGGTTTACCAAATTTCCTTTGAATAAACCTATTTCTCCTAATGAAGGGGTCATGTCAGGTCTTCCTATAGCTTTCCAGGTTCCTTCTGTCATAATGTTCACCTATGTTTCTTTATCCAAAACACAGTCAATGTCAAAGTCTCCTATTCTCACTTCGATCTGTTCTTTATTATTGAAGATCTCTGATAGCCTAACATGTCGGTGTTCATTCAATGTATCTCTCATCTGTAGCAATATCCTTTTTGATTCTTTCTGGGTTTCTGCTATAATCTTGGTCTCTTGATATCCTGCTTGCTCTATATTAAGATTTTTAAGCCTAGCAATCATTCTAGGGAAATCCAGTACTTCATGGTCCATAGTCTTACAACAAAGACAACTGGGTCTTCACCCAGGGCATTCCTCAGCAAGATGTCTGGGCCTTCTGCAATTGTAACAAAGAGTTAATTCTCTCTTTCTCTTCAATGATCCCCAACTTTGCATGTACTGTGTGCTAGGATCATAATGGTTAGCCTGCAAAAATTTCTTTCTAGGATCCTACATCCATTGGTTAGTCCAAAAATTATTTCTATGCATAGGTATAACATATCTATCACTATACTTATCAAATCTATTCATATCAAACTTTATTTCATCTATTAATGCCCTAGTTTTGAAGCTAGGATAAAATCTATCAAACATACCTAGATCCATGCTTTAGAAACAAAAAATTTCACTTATCTTACTTCTACATAGCACAAAGCTTCCAGATCTAAGACTTTTAACTATTCTTACCTTTATCAAAGCATAGAGCTTACAGATCTTACCTTTTTCTTGTAGATCTGACCTTTTTCTTCACAGATATGACTTCTTTTTCTTCAGATATGACCTCTCTTTTTCATATCTGACCTTTCGTTCTTGTCACAAAGCTTCATAGGTCAAACATAACACTGCGCACTAGGGAAATAGATCTACGCACAGATCTTATTTCACACAAAGCTTCTTCTTCTTCAGTTCCCAGCAATCATATTTCCAGGTCCCAACAACGGAACCATTTTTTGGCACAGGAGCAGACCCAGGGTTCAACGCTCAAGAGAGCACCAACAAATCCCTAACTACTGGCCCTTTCAGCAACACCTGCGAAGCAGATGAAGTTTCACCCGAGGTAGAGGCAGGGGTGGTTGTAGGACTCAGGTGTCTACAACCTTAGTTGGGACACATATCTGTGATTATATTTCTTATAGCACACTTAGCATCAATTATTTCTTAACATACATTCATTAATACACTTCGCAGAAAGCACAAAGCACCGCAATAACTACTCAGATCTAGCACTTAGCAATGATAAACAAGTTATACTCAATAGATTAAGCACTTATCATCTTATGTATTATATCTAGCATGCATTCATATCTCATAAGCACAAAGCATCAATAGATCTATCTAAGCATATCAGATAACTTAGCAAGAGAGAGACAAACACATCAACACAATACATAGAGTTACCGTGGTTCACCCCCACCCTGGGGCTATGTCCACAAAGTATTCTTTATATTATCTTGGTCAAGTAGTTACAACAGGGAGCTTCGATGACCCTTACCCCACATAGGACAAGAGATCTTCACAACTCGCTAGATCCTCTTTCCCCGGGTAGATCCAAGCACTAAGCCTTCTCACACTCTGTGCACTCAACACTCATTACAACATGCATAGAGCTCTTACAGTCACACAGACTTTTGATCACATAGATCCAACTTATCCACTAAGCCATCAACTAGACAGGGCCTCCTTTCTCACATGGCCTAAACCTCTTTTTATACATAGAAAAAGGCCTAAACAAGGGCCGACATCCCTTTCCCGTTACAATATTCCCAAAAAAAACCAAAAAAGGTTCCACAAAAAGTGGTGAGATCCCGTGATCTCCACTTCACAATGCGCTCTGTCTTCGACAGGCAGTCGAAGTACCAAACAATCAACTATGACCAAGTATTCCTCAAAACTTGGTCGAGGGCCAACACATTGTAAGAAAGAGAAATGAGGAGAGTGTCAAGAGAGATCCATTGGAGGGAGAGGGGAACCTGTAGGACCCAAACCTTTCACAAGGTGTAAAAAATAAAATTGTGTACAAACAAGGTGGGCATGCCCCATGCTCGTGTCATGTAAATAAAAAAGGTGTAATACAGTAACTGAAGCTGTGTGTTGGTGGATATGACTGCAGTGCCCTCGGGGGTGGGTGGATAATAGCAGAGGACAATTCTGATGGTGAACAAACTCTGAAAAGAGGTGATGAAACCTATAATAAGTGTCGATGATTCACAGGCATTGATGTCCTAACAATGTTCAGAGGTCTTTGGAAAATATAAAAACAACTGCAATAGTCACAAAGTAAGACCCACCGCAACATGAGAAAGTGTTGAAGTCAAATTTCGTGGGGGTCAATGACAACAGAAAGCAATGATGGTTCTCTCTGTGCCATCCGAGACTCCTCATTGTGAAGGTAATGAGAGTCAAGATACTGTCGTTCGTCTAGAAACTGTGCTAATGTCAATAGAAAGGGAGATGTGACTTGAAGAAGTGGAGGGCTTCATGAAATCCACTAGATGAGATCAGGAACTGATGAGTAACATGGATGAAGTTAGAGAGTGGTGAGACTTGAGACTGACCTTGGTTTGGGATAAAGGGGGTGTGGCAGCAATCGTAAAACTGGACCTAGTGTCAAGGGGATGACTAGGTATGGGTTAGATGGTGCCAGAGGCATGACAAAGTGGATAAACTTAGAGATCATGGGTACAGAGATGGTGAGATAATCGGGGTTTATGGATGATATCAATGAGAGTAGAAGATAATGGATGCCCCAATCAAGGGTGACATGGGCTTCTTTTCCAAAATGAAGAAGGTCGTCAAAGGTGACAACAAAAAAGCTATGTAAAATGCTAGAAACAAAGGCTTTATACAATTATCAAAAGAATAAAAAAATAAGTTGGGATAATTGTGAAGATACAGAAATGGGTGTCCTAGTGTAAGATGGCTTGGACTATGATGGCGCAAGTTGCTTGGGAAATAGGTGGAGGGAAGGGGCCCCATAGGTGGGTTTTTGTATTAGGGAAGTGAAACGGAGGACAGTATGCAAATGGGAAAATTGAGTGTGGAGGAAATGGATGGTGAATGCTACTGCGAAAGTGCAGTCAAGAGAGAACCATGATGGGATATCCTAGGAGTCCATTGGGTAGGTTAGAAAAATGAGGAAAAGGAGTATGTGGCTGATTCTCAAAAAATGTGTACGACTAATGGGACTCTGAGCCCTAGAGGGTGAAAACAACATGAGTGTCGAAGTGCCAAGGGGGACTATGAATGGGACAACTCATGTGAGGAAGAGTGCTATTGGGTGATAGCACCAAAATGTAGTGGAGGTGACGATACTACAGAGCCAGATATATGGACCCTAAAGGTAAATGTCAGAGGGTGTTACTGGAGATGCAAATGATATTCAGAGGGAATGATTGCATGCCAGTATCGATGATATACCTGAGGGGGTAGCGAGGATGGAGGATGACCAAGTACATGCACACATGAAAACCAAATACCGGATGTGAACAATATCTGAAGATAAAGAACATATAATAGTTATTCAATAAGAAGTAAATGTGAGCACACGTACTTGAGTGTGGGTATGATAAAAAAATGCTCCCTAGGGGTGGAGGATGGAAAATGGCCCGGGGAATATGATTGTGCAGGTGATGATATTCTGGTCCCGTGGCTGAAGACGGATCGAAAAACTGACATTCAGAGCTCCCGGAACTGAGTCTGGAATTTTGGTAAAAGGGACTGTATATAGTTGTAGGGCCCACAATGTGTAATGTCCCCACCTTGGGGACATCATCACAGGGCAGAGACTTATGATGACCAGAGTAGCCAGATGAATGTTATATGAGTACAGGGGTATTTGAGAGGCATTGTGGGGTCCAGTTGGCATTTATCATCATATTCCATCATTATGAGCCATTCCACACAGGTTGGCTTTGGTTTCGTTCCATTCCGACGATTTCCATGATTTTGACTATTTTGAGCTATAAGTTAATTAAAATCACTGAAGAGGGAATTTGGGGCACATTACTTGGAGGAAACTCTCAGTGTAGTAGCTCATTGGAATCAGGAGGAGCAACACTACAGGA
>CBVK0100115302.1:0-14405 GCA_900067695.1 Picea abies
TTTCTCTGCAAACTGTGTATGTATTCTTGATAGCTATATATTATCTGTGCAGGTTCATCCACGTTTACATAAAGTAATAGGGCAATGAATATATGCATTGAATGTACAATCAAGGGGAGGATTCACAAGTTAAATTTGGTTAGATATTAATTTTTTTGGGGGGAAGCTAGTAAGCAAATCTGTCAAACAAAAATTTGTTTTGGTAGTTATGAAATCCATTGGTTAGACTTGTCTTGAAATAAAAGACAATTAAGATTAAGAAAAGTAATGAAATAATTTCCTCATTAAGTTTAATAGAGTAAGGAAAAACATGTATACTTTAAAATGATAGAAAATCATTAATATAATTTTGTAATAATTTGTTTTTTTTATCATATTTAAAAATTGAATACAAAACCAATTACATATAGATATGGATTATGGACAAAAGTTCCATATAGAGCGTTGACCAAATTATCCATGTTAAACACACAAGTCAAAAGTTTGCAGCCTATGATTGAATATTGATGACCTTGAACACAATTTTACAAAGAGTTAAGGGTTTTTACATTGAACAACATCTTGTACATGAATTGGTGGTTTACTATACATAAAGCTTTTAATCTTTGGAGTAGGATAAAGGCTTAATAATTTGACCTTTTCCTTTTGGCATTTTTTCATGGAAGGCCAAATTGGAGTTTTTTCTACAAATTTAAAAAAACTGTTTTTGTTTAATGGAATTGTAAATTTTACTTATTGCATAATTCATATGAGTTTTCAATGTTATTTAATTTATGTACGTAATCAAAATCGATGA
The DNA here is from genome assembly GCA_900067695.1 of Picea abies. Lineage (NCBI taxonomy): Eukaryota > Viridiplantae > Streptophyta > Pinopsida > Pinales > Pinaceae > Picea > Picea abies. The sequence continues at coordinate 797 of CBVK0100115302.1, forward strand.
TTTCAACAGATTTATAACTGATTTCAAAAAAAATTGACTGGAAAGATGTTGTCTAAACAAAATTGAAAAAAGTCCAAATCATTGGCTCATTATCCTTCTCCTTTAATCCAATACATTTTTTATGAACTCGTTGCCCCTAATTAGCGAAAGTGGTACCAAAATATAGAGTGAAATGTTGCAGAAAAATGGAGCAAGTGCCAATATAAATGGAATGAAGAAAGGGAGTTGCCAACGTGTTTCAAGTGAACTCATTGCCCATCCCCGTGGAAAACAAAGTCAAAAGATAAAATGAATTATTATGGTAAAATGGAGAGACAATATAAATGGAAGGAATAAAGGAAAAAAGCCCACTCATTTTGAGTGATCTCATTTACCATCATCAAGGAGAACAAAGCCAAAAGACAACATTTCACTCTATTTTTTTGGTTTATATTCACAACTTGTTTTATTACAACATTTCACTTTATCTTTTAGCTCCAATTTCACCACTTCATAGACAACATTTATATTCACTACTTATTTTGTTACAACATTTCACTTTATCTTTTAGCCCCAATTTTCCCACTGGATAGACAACAAGTTATTTGAAACTCTTTGATTTTCTCCCTTTCTTCCTCCCATTTATATCGACACTCCATTTTATATTAACATTTCCTTTTTTTTTTTTGGAAGATTACCCATAATGCATTAGCTTTTCCCCTTTCTTTCTTAAATTTGTACTTGATCTACTTTGCCACAACAATTTACTCTATCTTTTGGACTTTAAATCTTGTATTTGACTTTATTTTGCCTCAACAATTTACTCTATGTTTTGGATCTTAAATCACAAGGAGGGGCCACAAATTGTTCATTTTCAAATTTTCATTTATCGAAATTCAATGAAAAAATCTGTGATGCAATTTACTGGGGATGGGGTTATAATAGAGAAAACATAATATATTTTCTCTATTATTCCCCCCAACTCCACCCTCATATATGAGGGCATAATATGTTTTCTCTATTATAACTCCTACCCCCACTCTCATATATTATAACCCCTACCCCCACCCTCATATATGAAGGTGGGGATGTTTTCTCTATTATAACCCCTACCCCCACCCTCATATAACCCTATTATAACCTCTACCCCACCCTCATATAATAATAGAGAAAACATATTATGTTTTCTTTATTAATATGTTTTCTCTATTATGCCCACCACCCCTACCCTATAACCCCAACCATCACCCTCATATATAGGGTCAAGGGTATAATAGAAAAAACAAAACATAATATGTTTTCTCTATTATACCCCTCACCCCACCCTCGTATGGTAAATTTATTAAATCACATATTTTCACATATTTTCATTGTATAAATAGATTTAATATCCTCATAAACTCCTACTAATTTAATATATACGATTTCATTAAACAACATTATTTGCTTCCTGGATAATTGGCATTTTTTCTTTCTTTTTAACCAATTTAGACTTCCATCATTTTCATTGGAACGAATTTTTGATCCGGACAGATGAGGATTTTCATAACAGTTGCCTATTTTTCTGCGTTCAAAAATTCATACTATCCTCTTATCGGAGGGTGGATTCTGGGTAGAATACAAGCCAGCGCAATTAAATGAACAGAATAATTGCCTTTTAATTAAAGTCGTTGATTTCCGTTTGGGCGGTGGATCAAGTGGTCCAGGCTACATTTTGACTTTAGCTTAAGGTCCATTGAATTAGTACTAAAAGTTATGTCTGAGAGCGAGGCATTTGACTTTAACATAATGCAACAGAATGAACGTACAAGAACAGTTATCGAACGCATGCATCACCGCCCGGCAAACAAGAGGCGTGCATTCACTCATTCGTTATTATATTCGTGACAATTAATGGCCGTCACGCTTATCATTTCACGCCCACCCATGCAGGCAAGGAAAATCATCATCCCTTCCGTCAGCTTCCCTGCCTGGCCGTCGTTTTCTCACCCGTGGATGGCCGCCACTAAACTCTGCGCGATTGCCACCATATTTATAACTTACGAAGGAAGCGACCCTTTTGTCTAGAATCTGGTGTTTGGCAGTTATGGGCATCCATTGAAACGCTTGCCAACGACTCGCAGGATCCTTGATGACTGTTTTATGGGCATCCATTGAAACGCTTGCCAACGACTCGCAGGATGCTTGATGACTGTTATAGATACTTTTATATAAATGAATTCCTTTTTGGCTGAATCCAGGGACATAAATCTGGACGAAATCACAATTTCCTGTTGTTGAAATAGCATTTCTGAATGCATAAATGAATTCAGTATGTTGAAAAACTTTCCGGGCACTAAGATTATACAACCACTCAAATCTGGAGATCCAACAATTTGTGGTTGGATTTCAGGCAAAATTGAACAAAAAATATCCGTGGAAGAAGGTCAAAACGTCATTATGGAGGACAACTGATCATGAATGGTTTGTTATCCATGAATATGGGTTGACTCGTCACCATTGTTTAAGGAAAACCACTTAACTTGAAGTAACTTGTTAGTAGTTCTAGTGGTTCTTAAGGAGGTAGACTCTCGCTTTTGCGAGATGCCTCGAAGTATTGGGTTGATAACTTGTTTCCTTAAGTGGGAGGAATATGAACTCTTAGATTTTAGGTCTCAATGGAGGACCATGTAGAAATGAAGTTATCACTTAAACATATCTTTGTTCAAATTTGTTTTTATTTTTAAGTTTTTTTTAACATAAACAAATATAGTTTGTATATGAAAGGGGTTGCGGCCACACCTATTAGACTGATAAAACAAAGATTAAGAAGAAGGTCTTGGTTTGGAGTTCTATCCTCTTGATCTATGTGGATATCGGTGGCCACCCACCTAATCCAACTGGCTCAAAACAGTGTTCTAGCAATTCACTATTTTTAGTAGTTTTTTGGTTCCTAAACTTCTAGGACCATTTTGAGGGCCTAAATGAAGTTTTTGCAGGATCAAGCACCTCAATTATATTCAAAGACTCTAGTTGAGCCCCCAAAATGAATATCCTCAATGATACCTTTCCAACGAGCTATCGTGCACCCCAAACAGAGATCATATGCCAAAGTTATGCCCCTGGGAAGTTGATACACCAAACTATCCAAAACGAGGTCCACAAAACTGTTGGCTTTTCATCTTTTGGGGTTAGGGTTTTGGATTTTCTTTATGTTAAAAAGGTCTTTAGAGACTCATTGTAATCATCTTCTTGCAAATGTGAGTAACCATCACATCTCTTCTCAGAGATAAGTTTCCACCATTCTAACGAGTCTTTTACTTTGCATTTCTACAATTTTGTATATTTCCCTCATTAATAGAAATTATGTATTACTGTATATCTGTGTCTCTTGTCACATATCTGATATATCTCTATTATATTATTGTCTCTCTTGCAATATCTCTGTATATTTTTGTGTTATATCTCCGCTCTCAGCTTCCCTGCCTGGCCGTCGTTTTCTAACCCGTGGATGGCCGCCGCTAAACTCTGCGCGATTGCCACCATATTTATAACTTACGAAGGAAGAAATCCTTTTGTCTAGAATCTGGTGTTTGGCAGTTATGGGCATCCATTGAAACGCTTGCCAACGACTCGCAGGATACTTGATGACTGTTTTATGAGCATCCATTGAAACGCTTGCCAACGACTCGCAGGATCCTTGATAACTGTTATAGATACTTTTACATAAATGAATTCCTTTTTGACTGAATCCAGCCACGTAAATCTGGACGAAATCACAATTTCCTGTTGTTTAAATAGTATTTCTGAATGGCATTCAGCATGTTGAAAAATCTCCAGGGCACTAGGATTATACAGCCATTCAAATCTGGAGATCCAACAATTTGCTGTTGGATTTCAGGCAAAATTGAACAAAAAATATCCCTAGAAGAAGGTCAAAACGTAGAACGTTTAGACTAAGACCTTATACATCATATGGAGGACAACTGATCATGAATGGTTTGCTATCCATGAATATGGGTTGACTCGTCACCATTGTTTAAGGAAAACCACCCAACTTGAAGTAACTTGTTAGTAGTTCTAGTGGTTCTTAAGGAGGTAGACTCTCACTTTTGCTAGATGCCTATGAGCTCTTAAGTGGGAGGAATATGAGCTCTTAGATTTTAGGTCTCACTGGAGGACCATGTAGAAGTGAAATTATCACTTAAACATATCTTTGTTCAAATGTGTTTTTATTTTTAAGTTTTTTTTAACATAAACAAATATAGTTTGTATATGAAAGGGGTTGCGACCGCACCTATTAGATTGATAAAACAAAGATTAAGAAGAAGGTCTTGGTTTGGAGTTCTATCCTCTTGATCTATGTGGATATCGGTGGCCACCCACCTAATCCAACTGGCTCAAAACAATCTTCTGTCAATTCACTATTTTTAGTAGTTTTTTGGTTCCTAAACTTCTAGGACCATCTTGAGGGCCTAAATGAAGTTTTTTTAGGATCAAGCACCTCAATTATATTCAAAGGCTCTAGCCGAGCCCCCAAAATGAATCTCCTCGATGATATCTTTCCAACGAGCTATCGTGCGCCCCAAACGGAGATCATATGCCAAAGTTATGCCCCCGGGAAGTTGATACACCAAACTACCCAAAACGAGGTCCACAAAACTGTTGGCTTTTCATCTTTTGGGGTTAGAGTTTTGGATTTTCTTAATGTTAAAAAGGTCTTTAGAGACTCATTGTAATCATCTTCTTGCAAATGTGAGTAACCATCACATCTCTTCTCAGAGATAAGTTTCCACCATTCTAACGAGTCTTTCACTCTACATTTCTACAATTTTGTATATTTCGCTCATTAATAGAAATTATGTATTACTGTATATCTGTGTCTCTTGTCACATCTCTGATATATCTCTATTATATTATTGTCTCTCTTGCAATATCTCTGTATATTTTTGTGTTATATCTCCGCTCTCATTTCGTGCCGAAAATAATCCGGATCACCTCCTCCCCTCAAAGAGTTGGGAGAAGAGACAAGCTTTCCTACATAGACTTTTCCATTTATATTCTCGAGTACAAGAATATATTCTTACAGATTGATTACATAGAAAAATACATACAAATACACCATTATCGACGATGGGCGATTATCCCCGCTCTTAGCCAATGAGAAGGTCCTTTTCCACGACCACATGGAAGTGAAGTTAGCACTGAAACATATCTTTAATCAAATGCTTTTTTATTTTCAGTTCTTTATTTTTAACAGAAATAAATATAGTTTGTATTTAAAAGGGGTTGTGACCACATCGGTTAGCTTGAAAAAACAAAGCTTAAGATGGAAGATCTACAACTTTTTTTCCATTTATATTCTTGAGTACAAGAATAGATTCTTACAAATTGATTACATAGAATAGTACATACAAATACATAACTATCAACAACATGTGATTATCCCCTCTCTTAGCCAATCAGAAGTAGTTTTAGGTCGTACTCCAGTACCATGTGGAAGTGAAGTTATCACTGAAACATATCTTTATTCAAATTATTTTTAATTTTTAGCTCTTTTTTAAAATAATATAGTTTGTATTAAAAACTTAAGGGGTCACAACCACACTTGTCAACCTGATAAAAAAACCTAAAGGGGAAGATATTGGCTTCCAATTATATCCTCCTCCCATCAAAGAGCTAGGAGAAGAGACAAGATTTCCTACAAATAATTTTCCATTTATATTCTTAGTACAAGAATATATTCTTACAAATTGATTGCATAGAACAATACATAAAAAAAAACATAATCATATGATGGGTGATTATCCCCCCTGAAGCAAGGAAAAATCTAAGGTTAACTACTGACCCAAAATGATATTTGATTTTGCCTCATATTCTCACTAATATCGACTAAATTTTCATCTCCTTCTCAGAGGGGGTCGAGGGTGGGATGAGGTGCTTTCTTCAAAACTCTAGGGAAGGAAAAATATTTACATGGTTCATATGGATGAGAATGTGGCACTGGAATTGTGGGCTCAACAACTTCCTTCTCTTCCTTTTTTGTTTCCTCTATTTCCTTGTTTTTGCTTCTTCCTCCTCTATTACCTCTACCTCCATTTCTTTTTCCTCTCCCTCCTCTGCTTTCTTCTCTTCTATTTCTAATGGGGCATTAACCTCTGGGTTCACTTGGGACTCTGTGCCGAATTCAACTGTTACAATGTTGGGGTCTTTTGAAAGTTCTTCTTCCCTTCTGATTTCCTTCTCCAAATATTCTAGATTTTTAAAAACATTGAATTTTTTATTGTATGTTTTAGAAGGATTCTCTTGAGATGACTTTGATTGTTGAGGCCCCTTACATTGAAAAAATCTATGTCGACTAGGTGTCAACCTAAACTCCTGATCTTTTTTTGACATCTACTTTGAAGGTGGTTATTCCTCTTGCATTTTTGGATAGTTTTTAGAAAAATGAATGCATAAACATCACATACATTGCACTTGAAAGGAAGTTTCTCATAATCTAGGGCTTGTTGGTGACTCCATCGATCCATATTGATTTGTAGTTCCTTTGGAAGACCCTTCTCCAAGTCCACCTCAACACATCTCACACAAAATAATACATGTTTTTTTTTTCTTGATTAATAAATGTTAAGTCCCTCGGGCCCCTATGTTAAGGCCCTAATAAACATTTATTATTAATCTATTAAGATTTTTGTGGTGAGTATTGTTTTCAGTGTTCATAGATTCCAGAGTATTATCGATTGATTGCCGACGTTTCAGATTCATGTCAGAATCCATCTCCAAGACACAAAGCCAAGGAGAAAAGATGAGAGGAGCAACAATATATACTAGATTGTTTAAAGGAAAGGATAAGAAACCTAATATGTCGGCTATTTAGGAGAAACCCTAAAATTATCATTTAGAGTTCCATGTGATTTTAGGATTAACAAGATTATTATAAAATTATTATATAGGATTAATAAGATTATTATAAAATTATTATATAGTTTTACCTTAACTCTAAAAATATAATTTTAGGGTTTCTCCTAAATAGCCGACATCTTAGGTTTCATATCCTTTCATTTAAATGATATGGTATTTATTGTTTCTCCTCTCATCTTTTCTCCTTGGCTTTGTGTCATGAAGATGGATTCTGATATGAATCTGAAACATCAACAATCAATCGATAATACCGTGGAATCTCTGAACAATGAAAACATTTATTATTAGTTTATTTGTTATATTGGTGGGTCAACTATAACCTTTCATTGTACCCTTTTATTATAATTGTACCATTTGTTTCCTATATATATACCGAGGAGATCTAGTCTTAGGATCATCATATGTCTTAGCATTGGATTCATTGTAAAAGGAGGTTTCCCCTTTGAAGTGAATTGTATTAATTGTTCTTTTTTAATCATTTTCAAGGCTTTTGGTTCATAACATTTGGTATTGTTGGCACAGGGGTAGACCCAGGGTTCAACGCTCAAGAGTGCACCAACAAATCCCTAACTACCGGCCCTTTCGGCAACACCTGCGAAGCAGATGAAGTCTCACCCGAGGTAGAGGCAGGGGTGGTTGCAAGACTCAGGTGTCTGCAACCTTAGCTGAGACACAGATTTGTGATTATATCATTTACAGAGCACTTAGCATCGATCACTTGTCAATATTCAACCCTTATTATACTTCACAGACAACACAGAGCATCGCGGTGTACACTCAGATCTACAGTATTTCAGCACTTAACCATAGTAACCTAGATCAGATCCAGTAGATCAACACTAAGCATCCTCATACACATCAGATCTAACAATCATATATATCTAAAAAGCCCAGAGAATAAGTGGATATATCAAAGCACATAGCATAAGCAAAGATAAACACATTGAATCAAAGCACAGAGCATAACACACAGATTTACGTGGTTCACCCCCACCCTCAGGCTATGTCCATAAGATCTTCTTCTTTATTATTGTCTTCAATCTGTTACAAGAACAAAGCCTCCAAGACCCTTTTTCACATAGGACAAAAGATCTGTGAAACTCGCTAGATCCTTCTTCCTTGCGTTACAACACTCAACTTTCTATAGAAACCTCACAGTAACTTGCACTTATCCTTACAAGCCTTACACAGTTTGCACAGAGCACTTATTCAACATCACATAGATGCACTACCAATTGCACTAAGCAATCACATCTACTAATTCTTACATTGCCTATCCTTCTATTTATACATTACAAAAGTGGGCCTAAATGTGGGTAAACCTATGGGCCGACATCCCTTTCCCATTACATTAACCCAAAACCCTAAAAGGGGCCCAAAAGTGGACCAAGATCACGTGATCTCTGCTTTGCCTGGCGCTCCATATTTGATAGGCTATCGAAGTCCAAAAACGGTCAAATATGAAACTTGGTCAAGGGCCAACAAGCCCCCAACACTCACCTGTGACTCATCTCGAGTCACTTTGATCTTCAATTCTGCCTCGAGCTTGGCTCGAGCTGCTTCGACCTACTGTAGTGCGACAACCTCTTACTCAGTGAACTCTTGGATCACTGCGTCGTTTACTGGCCCTTCCGGGTGTTCTTCCATGGTGATGACAACCTGTTCAAGCTCGGCTCCCTGGATTTCAACTTCAGTGAACAGTTGGCATACCTTTTCTTGGATTGGTTGAATTTGTTGGGAGACTTCCATCACTTTACTTTGCAGTGTGTGTACCTGTTGTTGGGCAGTGCATTGTTCTGAAAATATCTTCATTCTTTCAACTAGGGTCAAGGCCTTCAACTGCGCCTGTAGCGTATCTGCGTGTTGCTTTGCTTCTTGGAGTTGTGCCTCCAATGCCTGCAACTCTGGATTTCCTGTGAGGTTCTCATAAGTCTGGGTGCTTCTAGAGCTCATCTTCTTTCATTCTAAGGCAGAGGTTTTTAATTGGCCAACTGCACTGTGGGCAGTTGCTTCCTTTAGATCTCTTATTTCTTGAGGAGTCTCGAGCATGGTACAAAGTTCTAAATCTGTGATGTGCTGCTGAATTTGCTGGATTACTTCTTCAAGTTGTGCCACCTGCTGTGGGACACATTCTTCAATCTTTACTTCTATGATCATCACAGAGTGAAGTGCTTTGTGAACCCTTTCTTGTACTTCAAGTTTCTCTGCTAGCAACTGGTCCTTGCTCTGCTGTAACTGTGATTTCTCCTCATCCCACTTCGCTTGTAGAGAAATATTTTTCCATTCTTCCTTACTCTGTTGTTCTACAAGTGCGCTCTGTACTTGTGTCAAAGCCTGGGTGGCTTGCAATGTGTCTTCTTGAGTTCGTTGAAGGAAAGCTTCAACTTTATCAATGATCTGGTATAATTGGGTGGGCTCATCGCTTGTTCCTGCTGTTCCAATTGTCAAGGGAACAGTAGAAACTGCTCGGCTGGAATGGAGTGCCTGCTGCACTTCTTGAAGTTCACCCTTGATTCGGCTGAATACCTCCTCCTGCTTCACTTCTTTCTTTTTTGTGATCTCTAGTGAAGCATCATTTAACGCAGCGATTAAGAAGTCGAAGTCATCCAGTGTGAGGGTAGTCTTAAACGTAGTGCGGGTGGCCTTAGTTTTCTTTTGGGATGAGGGATTTGGTGGGGTAATCTTCCTTTCCTTAGAGGGGTCCTCCTCCTCTCTAGGCAGAGTAACCTCGCCTTTATTTTTCTCAACTTATGTGCCACCTAGTTCTTCACCATCACCTCCCTGCGCAGGTGAGATCGAAGTAGTCTTTGTGGATGTGCTATGGACATATTGAGCTTCATCATCCTTCTTAGTCTTGATTGGTCCAGGTGTATCTGGCATAGCTTTAGGGCTATCCACGTCAGACATTTCTGCGAGGTCCACTGCAAAAAGGAGGTCCACCGACCAGTCCTTGGTAATCTGCTCTAAGTCTTCTTCTGTCAACTTGTAGTAAGACTGTAGCTACTGTTTGTGCTCATCAGCGTGCGCTGTGATATAGGTGAAGTGGCGGTCCACACTGAATTTTATCAAAGGTATAAACTTGTGAAGTGTCTTTGGGGTGAGGCACCGTGTAGACTAGATTGCATTATTCAATTGGTTGTAATAGGCATGGAAGACAACATTGGACTTCCACTGCTTGTTCATGTCACTGGAGTACCACAACGTACAAAACTTCATGGCTAGTGGTTCGAAGGGTTAGATCTCTGGAAAAGTGGCACCTTTTGGTAGCTCCCAGACAATGAAAGTGATTAGTATGAGAAACCAACTAAAGTGGAACTCATACCCTTGGTCTTGCGCTTCTCTGCAATCAAGCTCTAGCTGGTTTACAAGGTATCGCACCCAGTTCATCTGTAGTCCCTCCGCACACTTCCCTGTGAGGTTAACTACGAATCCAGTCACTTGTGTTGGTCTGTTCTTGAGAACTAGCTTGCTCACAATTAGCTGACAGGCAAGGCCCACTATGCCACTTTGTATAGAGGCTACCTTGTAGCTTCGTGTGCCTTTCTCGACATCGCCATAATTTTCTTTTATCCTCTGTGCTAATGCTCGGTCTGAGGTCTTTCCAGGGTAAAACTCCAGTGGGTCAGGGCCTTGCATACTTAGTCCTATGATCTGATTGATCAAGGTCGGATCCACAATGATGCGGTGGTCCAACCATAAGTATCCTCCATGGTAGTAGGATAACAACAACTTGACGCATGCGTTCACTTCCTGGTGTCTGTTGAAGTGCAGGATATTCATTACATTAAGATGTGTGGACTACGCGAGGTTCTGGGTCCATGACTGCAGGACAATATTAGAATTATTTCCTTTGGTCCTAGTTAAGTACTTATGCAGGGATAACATGTTGTAAACATTACGATCTCCAAGGTTAAAATCACTAAATTTCAGTGTTGCGAGCTTATCCTGGTCAGCACGAACTGCGTGCACCCCTTTTGGAAGGTACGCGGTGATCAAAGTGTACTCGAAGTCTCACGGTACACTATCATAGTTGATGGAACTACTTAGAGGTGGTAAGTAAGTAGGTAGAATGAGTCGGATAAGCTTGGCATTTGCGATGTCATCCCTGTGCTTGGTTTGTTTCTCATCGGTCGACCGGGATGGAGCAATGCGAGCAGTGGAAGGGGAGGCTTGGAGTCCTCTCATTGACGATGCTTGTACTCCTGTAGATAATCCTCGCTTCGACATGACTCTCTCAGTCATTAAGTCAATCAAAACTTCTTCAACTACTTTCTCAACAATGTTGAGCTTGTCCGACATACAAGCTCAGGTTAACTAGCTCGGGTGTGAAATGAATTCAGATACTACAGTGAATGGTATGAGAACAAGACAATGATCACAGGGTGAAGTAATCTCAGGTTCGGGCTCTAATTCTCATTTAGCAAAAAGTATTCTCGGTGTGTGGCGCGACGGACTAAGTAGGGAAACTTAGCAATGGTCTACTTGCAATGGGTATGAGGTTGCATTAACTTATGTTATGTCCATTATGGTGCGGTCTAACGGTCTAGTGGCGAGCCATAAATGATTTCTGACCCATTTGAAGTGGAATTCAAATGGTTATATTGGCTTCCAATGGCTATATTACTTCACCTCGACGAAGTGGCATATGTCGTTGTTCTGATATCTCGACGAAGCTCCAATTCTGCAAAGTGTCTTATTGTGAGGTACCCTCTGGGATCTTCTGTAATTTTTCAATCTTAGCCTTCTTCTTACTTAGATTTCTATCCTTCTTTCTAGTGAGCTTCGTCTCGGTGATTCTCTTCCCATTTTGATTCTTATTTTCCTTGGACATAGTCACTTTGTGCTGGTGAGATTCTCTCCTAGGGTTTAGGTATATCACTTCTTCTTTGTCTTGGGTAGAAATTTCATCCTTTTCTGTAGCTTCGGCCTCGACATCTGGGATTTTAGTGTCAGATGGCTTCGAGTGGTTCTCCTGTTCTTCAATCAACTGTGCGATCCTTTTAGTCATGAAATCTTTTAACTCTTGTCTCTGATGTTCTAAAACCTCTTCTTCTTCCTTCTTTTTGGCTTGATCTCTTTCAATCCAAGGTTTTCCGAGTAGCATAGTAAATGGGGCGTTGTCCTCAATGAATTTTATAATCTCAAAATCTTCTTCTATAGAATTTCCATTGACTATCATAGGTATCTGAGTGAGTTTTCCACATAACATTATCAGTTTTCCTCTGAATAGTCCTATTCCTCCCAATGAAGGAATCATGGAAGGCTTCCCTAGAGATTCCCAAGTTTTTTCTGGCATAATGTTCACTTGTGTTTCTTCATCGAGAATACAGTCAATGTCGAAGTCCCCTATTCTTTCTTCGGCTTGCTCATTTTCTTTGAATATCTCTGGTAATCAAACATCTTTATGTTCCTTTAGGGTTTCTTTCATCTATATTAATACTTTCTCTAATTCTTACTGGGTTTCTGCCTTTTCTAGATCTGCCTTATGGTCTTCTTGATTCAGATTTATCCTTTCAAGCTTAGCTATCATTCTAAGGAAATCCAATACCTCATGGCCCATAGCTTTGCAACAGAGACAATTAAGTCTTCTACCAGGACATTCCTTAGCTAGATGCCCTGGTTTTCTACAATTGTAACCGAGGGTTAACCCTCTCTTTCCTCTAAATGTCCCCCAACCTCTTCTGTATTGCGCACTAGGATCATATTAGCTAGCCTACAAAAAATTCTTTCTAGGATCCTGCATCCATTTGTTAGTCCAAACATTCTTTCTATGCATAGTTATAACATATCTATCATTATACTTATCAGATCTATTCATATCAAACTTTCTTTCATCTATTAATTCCCTAGTTTTTAAGCTAGGACATAATCTATCAAACATACCTAGATCCCTGCTCTAGAAACAAAACATCCACTTATCTTACTTCTACAAGGCACAAAGCTTCTAGATATAAGAACTTTTAACTATTCTTACCTTTATTAAAGCACAGAGCTTACAAATCTTACCTTTTTTCCGCAGATCTGACCTCTTTCTTTCAAAAACTTATACTTTTACTTTTCTTAGGGAATAGAGAGTTCATATATCGCTTCTTTTCTTCAGATCTGATCTTTCTTTCTTCAGATCTGACCTTATTCATAGCACAAACCTTCACAGGTCAAGTAAAAAGCTATGCACTAGGGAAACAAATCTATGCACAGAGCTTTCTTTTGCACAAAGTTTCTTCTTCCTTAGTTCTCATCAATCACAGTTTCAAGTCCCGACAATGGAACCATTTGTTGGCATAGGGGAAAACCCAGGGTTCAACTCTCAAGAGCGCACCAACAAAGCCCTAACTACCGGCCCTTTCGGCAACACCTACGAAGCAGATGAAGTCTCACCCGAGGTAGAGGTAGGGGTGGTTGCAAGACTTAGGTGTCTGCAACCTTAGCTGGGACAAAGATCTGTGATTATATCATTTACATAGCACTTAGAATCAATCACTCGTCAATATTCAACCCTTATTATACTTCGTAGACAACACAAAGCATCGCGGTGTACACTCAGATCTACAATATTTCAGCACTTAACCATAGTAACCCAGATCAAATCCAATAGATCAACACTAATCATCCTCATACACATCAGATCTAACAATCATATATGTCTAAGAAGCACAAAGCATAAGTGGATATATCAAAGAACATAGCATAAGCAAAGATAAACACATTGAATCAAAGCACAGAGCATAAC